>DF244460.1:14640-26391 GCA_000507305.1 Breviolum minutum Mf 1.05b.01 | reverse complement strand
AAAAGGTCCAACCAAAGTTCAACCAAAAGTCAAATCTCAAGAGTAAGGCCCAACCAAAGTTCAACACCCCAAAGAATGTCCAACCAAAAGTCCAAACTCAAGAAAAAAGTCCAACCAAAGTTCAACACCCAACAAAAAGTCCAAACAAAAGTTCAAACTCAAGAAATAAGTCCAACCAAAAGTCCAACCAAAAGTCAAATCTCAAGAATAAGGTCCAACCAAAGTTCAACCAGAAAATGTCCAACGTCAAAGTCTCAAAGTGTTGCGATATACGTTTGAAACCTTCTATCACGCATGAACATGACATCGGCATGTTTGAGCTATTCAAAAAGTAAATTGCGTTCAAAACATGCATCCTTCCTAGGTCCTCGGTTTGAACTACGTTTTAATGCTGACTCAAAGACTCAAAGGTTATGATTCGATCACTGAACCAGAAGATTGTGGCAATTCTGTGGTCGGCATGCTCGCAAAGGAATGATATTTTTGGAATCCATTTTTGATGTTTCAGTCAAAGAAATAGTACTAACTACTACTTAAGTTTGCTGCCTACTTAGTATGAAAAAGAAATGGCTTGGAGAAAGACCGGATGGGCTAAACTGCAACAACTGCATTTGCGACAATGAAAGCATGCAACAATCGGGACATTTTTGGTAATTACCAGTAGTACCGCACAAGGCGGTGGCGGAAGTTTCATTCAAGAATAGGAAATTATAAAGCTAGAGTTACTTGAGCTGGCCCATGGAGCCGCCCATTCTATGTATACTTAAGTATAATAAAGAAATGACTTGGAGAAAGACCGGTTGGGCTAAACTGCAACAACTGACATTTGCGACTGGCCATGTGTTATGTTATATGAAAAAAGGGCCATCTCGCTGTTGGCTTGAGTCACGCAAACAAAAACGGTCAGAATTGCTCTGTTTCTGGCATCCGGCTGGCATTGCAGCAGTTTTGTTGGCTCGACACCTTCCTCACTAGGTCACTAGGTCCTAGGTGAATGGAATGGAAAACAAAATTGGGTGAAGGAAATCTTCAAAGCCCAGTGAGGATAACATGTAACATGTATACCTGATTTTGCTGCCGGCCCTGTGTTTCCAATCTACAAACAAACCTTTGAGCCTTTGAAATGATTGACTCGACTCCCTTGACTAGTGACTAATGATGGATGTTGCCAGAGCAGCCATGGTCAGTGCGGATCAGTAAGCGACGCATGCAGGTGCTGTGTCTCAGCTTTGCCAACCTGACAACCTCGGTGACCAAGGAACAAGGCGGTATGCAACTGAAGGTAAGATCAACCACTCAAAGCCTCAAGTTACAGGTCAATAAATTTAATATATACATATATGGTGATGCCCCCTCAATTCGAGTCATGGACCATGAGTCATGAACAAAGCTGATGCCAGGGGACATGTGTTTTTTACATCTATATACATCTTGCAGCAGCGATTCTACAAATATGTTCCAAACATGTTCCCAAATTGAATCAACTCTCCTGTCATGAGTCATGCGAGAAAGACAGCGATATGTGCCGCATTTCCATTTTTTCTTGTGATTCTTGTGTTTGCTGCAGGGGCGAGGTTGCACATTCAAAGACAATGACTGAACTCCACTAAGCAAGCACAGCATGTACATGTGCATTGGAGATCTGTCAGTCTAGCCTTCTGTCTTTGCCCATGTCTGATGCCTCATCCCTGTTTCGGTCTGATCATGTTCAATCGTTGAATGCAAGAGCTGGTCAGCAGGTAGACAGGTAGCCGGCCATTTTGCCTGCCTGGCCAGACTCCATCCAGTACTTGAATCAAGATTCACCGTTAGGTCGCTAGGTTGTTTGGTTTGATCTGAAAAAAAGTGGATTCATCTAAATCATTCAAAACTAGCAATCTTTCATAAGCATCGCTGTATCAACAAGACGGCCATTCAGCAGCCACATTCTACCAGATTCTACCATGCCTTATGCATGGACCATGCTGCAAATCTGTCACAGCCCAGAAAGGGCCCCAACTCAATGGATCAGGTCACAATGTCATTATGTCGCGTTCCAAAATCAAAAATGAGCCACTGTTCGCTACACTCTACACGCGAACTGAGGCTCAAAAATCCTCAAAAGCTCTCAGGTCCTTGCCATGCCGCCCCAATCCTCACAAGCTCTCAGGTGCTTGCCATGCCGCCTCAAAAGCTCCCAGGTCACTTTGAGTTCTTCTTGGGCTTTGTGACAATGCGGTTTGCTTCCTTGGGACCAAATGGCCAAAGTCTGAAGAAATCCAAACAGTCAACGCAAGCAGCCCGCAAGCAAGGACTCCAAATCCAAATAGCAGTAGCAGTAGCATGTTGGAACGCAAAGTCTCTCCAGCAGTCAGCTATTTTTCCAAAACAACCATGCGAAGATCCAAATCTTGTCCCAGGCACCCCTCTTATGAGAAGTAAGCAGTAAGAACCTCTATTGCTATAAATATGGGGAAAAAATGATGATCCCGAACAACAAGCGGCCTTTTCCCTACTGTAGCAGTCCCTTTCCCTCGACATGTCACCAAGCAGCTCTCAAGCAACTCCAATTAAGTCCAGGCGAGTCTTAAGATTTTGGAACAATAAAAATTGAACAAAGGTTCCTACTGCCCGGCCCTACCTTCGCAATTCTTTTTACAGATTAGGCGTAGGATTGGGAAAAGGGACAGGGGCAGCGATAGCCGATAGGGATAAATGTCAGCAAGTTATCTCAAATAAGTAGGTACTCAAACCTGCAAGCACTTTTGTTCGGTAGTTCTGAACAATGACGACCTAACAGGACCTGACCTAACAGACTCAACAACAGACCGACCTAACAAACTAATCTTTCAGAAAAATATTCTAAGTCTGAACAGCCAAAGCATCCATCAGGATTTGAGGTGTGATGGCCCCCACCTTGTTGGCGCTCATTCTTGCGAGCTGGGCGCTGACCGCAGAGGATGGTTCCTCTGCGGCCAGCGCCCTCATCACCAACGCTTCGCTCACCGTAATCATTGCCCCTTTGAGCACCGTCTCGCTTTCCGTAGCAATTGCGGTAAGTTTCACACTGTACCTCTCTGCCACGGCCTTGCAAACATTCAGGTGTGTAAGGGTTTGCTTCCAGGCTTCTGTAGTGGATTCTTCAAGTTCCTTCTGCCATTTGAGCGCCCATGCAGAAGCTGCTTTCAGAATTTCATGATCCTGCAAATGCATCGCAGCAATGAAAGACCACTTGTTTTTTGCACAGTCACAAATCAAACAAAAGTGCCTGCAGGTTTGAGTACCATACCAAGCAGTAGCAACAGAAGGGAAGTCAAAGTCATGCAATGTCCACTGTTTACTGTAGCTACTACGACAGTTACTACACTACTACAGGCAGGCAGCTGATCAAGCCACCAGGTCACCAGGTCGAGAACCAAGCTTCCATGACAATGACAATGATGATGACCAAACAAGGTTGGGATCTAGCAGCTAGCAGCATGATAAAGTTTCCCGTCTGATCAATTCAGCTCATAAAAGCGAAGTCAAACAATCTACTATTACACTGAAGTTTGCAGCAAGCAAACCACAAAGTGCTGCACCCCAGCACGCTGTTTCCATCAATCACGATCTGAGTGTGGAGAAGTCTGCATTACCTTTGAAGCCTTTGAAATTTCAAAGTGATCAAAAGAGATCCAAATGATGTGAATCTAAATTGAATCTGATCCTGTTCATCCTGGATCATCTGAGTGGGATGGACAACCCATCAATAGCTGTAGCCGTAGCCATACTATAGATGAAGGTGCGCAGTGATCATGATCAAAGTACACAGGTGTGAAATTGCATGGTGTGTGAGTGTGTAATTTAACATGTAACATGTATCAGGAGAAAGGAGAGGGAGGGAGCGAGAAAGAAAAACCTGGATCAAATTTTGTGCCACCACCTGCGGGGTGGCAAACATGTCTCTTCTGTTCAAGAATCCAAGACTCAGCTTCAGCAAGGATCAGGTGATTTCACAATCACACAAGAGATTCTCCAGTCTAATCTATTGACTAGTTGGTTACTTGTTCCCAGTCTAGAGTCTAGAGTCTAGCCGCGGGGCAAAGTCCAAGTCCAAGTCGAGTTTTGTCGAGTCTAGTCCAATTCTAGTCCTGTGTGGTCTTGTTTTGCGATATCTAAGAATCCAACCACTGCATGCGGAACAAAACTCTGATATTACTGTGAGAAGGCTGGACAAAGAACAAGTAACAAGGTTTTTGTGGCAACAACAAACAAAAAAACTCAATTTCATGAAAAAGCTCTGTCCTGAACCCCTTCCTTCCAGGATTTGCCATTTGGCAACCCATTCGAGAGCGGCTTAAGCTTTTCCAAGCTGGCTTTCAGCTTGCCGTCTGCATTCTTTGAGAAGTAGTCATAGTGGGAATTGATCACCTCCTTCAGGCTAGCTAGGGCCTTAGTGTGATCCTCAATGCTTTTTGCCATGTGCTCTGCTTTGATGTCCTGAAGCTGTTTCTCAAACTTCACTGCCCGAGCAAAACACGTCATCAGCAACTGCTCTGACTTGCGGAAGTTCGGGTTAGTGGATCTTTCAGCAACAGAACTGCCCATAGACTTGAGCGAATCGTAAGCCGAAAGAAGTTCCAGGTAGTTCTTCGCAACCGAAGCACGGAAAAGCCATGGAGACCTGAAAGGGTCCTTGAGATGGTTTGTAGCAACCATGAGCACATTGGCGACGGTCTTCGAGGTGTTCTTCCAGGTCAGCTTCTCCAAGTGGATCAATTCCTGCGCATTTTTGATTCTTGATTCTTGGTTGATACACGGATCCCATTGTAACCATGTAACCGATGACCCGGCTCATGGACCAATGGCCAAGCCAAGCATTCAGCAGTCAGCAGTCATACTTTAATTTTGAGGCTTAGGCTTAGACTCTTGACTCTTATAGCAGAATAAGAAAGGAGATATTCAATATTCGACTGAAAAATCGAAAGACAGAACACTGACTCGAATACTCTAAATTCAAAATGAAACTATGCTATGAATGAAGGTTAGTTAAAACAAACCATACAATACCATTCTATTCTATGCCATGCCAGAAATCTCCAGAAACACTTATTTCTGAAAATTCTCCGGTGATGACAAGTGGCATGACAAGCAAAAGAAAAACCAAAAGAGAAGCTTCTTTCATGCATGATGACAACTTGTGATGCACTTGGTCACTTGGGAGCTATCCTTTTTGGGGGGGCCTATCACTTTACAATGTTCCGTGCATGTAATAAATAAAATTGACACCCTATGGGTAGATGGGTATTTTGACCGTGGCTCACATCGCTTACTTTTTTAAGTTCAGATTTTAGACTCTACTCTAGACTCTAGACTTTTGAGATTTTAGACTGCCGCAATGGCAGCGCCCGCAATATCTTCCTGCCTCCTCTACGGCTTTGGAAAAGAACAAGCCACTTGACTGTCGGCTCACCACAATAAAGGATGAGAACTTGTCCTGGGAAAAACGGAACTGGTTCCACCCTTCAAGATTCAAGATTGAATAATTACCAGTAGTACCGCACAAGGCGGTGGCGGAAGTTTCATTCAAGAATAGGAAATTATATATAGCTAGAGTTACTTGAGCTGGCCCATGGAGCCGCCCATTCTAAAGGTCAAGGGGGTCAAGGGCTATGACAAGGACAAGTGCCAAGGAGATGATGGTCACCCGTCTTACTAAGACTAAGCTGCTAAGCCGCTAAGCATTCAATTCAAGTCTGCTGAAGAAACTGACAGAGGTGAGGTTCTTCAGTGGCTAGGGCCGGGACTAAAAGATTCACAGAATGATTGTTTGAACTGAGCAAATTAATTGAATAATCAAGTTACCAAGTTATGACAGTTATAACTGTTACGGCTACCTTGCGCTGTGTATTCCGTGATGACGTCATGATACTAGTTACTAGCAGGCAGTGGCTCGCCACAAGGGTTTAAGTTTAGGAACATGTAAAATCAAAATTATCCCCATCACCTATCATCATTGCACTAGATCACTAGATCTAAAATCTAAAAGTCAAATGTGAGATGGCATGCCCTTAAACCACTTTGACTTTGATTTGAAAGGAGCAAACTGAGACCCAAGTCTCGCGTTTCCTAAAGCAGTCCTCTGCCTCAATGTCAGCTCCACACACTTCTGCAAAAGCTCGGTCCAGCTTCTCTTGGGATTCCTTCTTGGCCAGCTCAGAAACTTGCGTTGACAAGGACTGCGACAAGGACTCCATCTCATCCTTCAGCGCAGTGTTTTGGAAACAGGATTTGGCTTTCCTCACCAGGGACGCCACTTTGTTCACATGCTCAGTGTCAGTACCAGAGCACCATCGTTTGATACAATCTGTGAATAGCAGCTCGAGTTCATGGATGGTTCCTGGCCTCAAAGTTTGCGAAAAAACTTCAAGCTTGGTGACCACCTCTTCCAGCCACAACAAGGCTTCATTGTGGCTTGCACAGCCTGGTGAACAATCCTCGCCAGCACGCAACCTCTGCACATACCGATCCAAGTCTTTTGAAGCAGATTCCTCGGCATAAGCGTACGTCCAAAAGAGCTTGAGCTGTTCCTGCGGCCAGCAGGGCGGCCAGAGATACCCCCACAGGTCAGGTCAGTGGTCATGAGCCACTTAAGCAGCTCATTTTCGAATCTAGAGTCTAGAGTCTAGAGGTCAGAAAGGTTGCTGCACAAAGTTGCAATCACACCATTGAATCATGTGAGTGAGTAATGTTGTTCGACTCTGACTCTCAACTCTTGACTCTTGACTCTTGACTTGGATGACTTAGACTTAGACTTAGACTCAGACTTTGACTTGTGACTTGTGATGTAACTAGCTTGAATGTATCAGGCATCAGGAACACCAGCAACCCCATAGAAGTTGCACATCACAAATCAAAAGTCGCAAGCCAAAGTCATGTCTCCAGGGTTTAGGACGGATTAGATGACCAATAAAGGAAAACATTTCATTCATAAAGGGTGGTCACACCAACGGGAAGGAAGATCTAAGTGAGCCTGGGGACTTTTTGAAAGAATGCATTGTCTTGGCATTATGTTTCCCATCTGAATTGAAATCCACCGCAACCAAAGCCCAAGGGCCCAAGGGAATGTTTGAATCAAATCTTGCCAATGTGGTCATGGCATGTCAAGACTCAAGTGAGAAGGCATCCCATTCAAAGTGAAAATCAAAGTCAGTCGCAATATCAGTGGTCTGATGGAGGAACACAGGAGAATGATAGGGCATAGGGTTAACAGGCAAATTTTCTATGACGTGACACCATCTCACACATATCAAATCACGTACAGTATATAAAGAAACATGTTTCTTTCTGCATACATCGTCATAATGCTGCTAAGGGCCCAAATGCATTTAATCATTTGCTTGGTCACCATGTGGCTGAGTTCACTGAGATCTCAACTTTTTGAAACACAAAAATGATACAGTAACGGTACGGTCTTGAATTGAAGTGGCTGTATCCAATGTGACCGTAAGAGTCAATCAGGTCTTAGGGTCTTAGAGTCTTAGACTCTTAGACTCAGACTAAAAAAATTGGAAGCAGCAGAATTCATCTGAGACTCAACCACAAACAGTCAGTCAATTGCCGACTGGGCTGATTGATACTACATCATGGTGGTAGGCACAATTCGCAATTCATCAATCAAGTCACTGAGTCCAATGGCTGACTTTTTAATTTCGAAGTTGCGAAGAACAGGGTCCTGGGAAACAGCTACGTCATGTTCATCACAAAGCTGCTTGCCAAGACGCTCCCAGTATCAGTAGCAACACCTGGGTGAATGAAGTAATGAAGCATGTACTTCTGATACAACAGCAACTTGGAATATCCACTGGTCTGAAACGACGCACGTGACCATGTGTCCCGGTTCTAGATTCTGGATCAGTTGGCCTCATCCATCTTATTCAGAAATTCAAAGTAAGGAGGGCACGTGAACCTGGACCATGCACCTGGTTCCCTTGTGACTTGAAGGATTGCAAAACCCTTTTTCTTCCATGGGCAATGCGATTGGGCACACAATATCTGTCCAGTAAATTGCACCTCCCATGTCGCAGATTGAAGATTCCCAAACAAATCCTTGAAAAGACACCTTGTAACTTGTACCAATTGATTCAACTTGAAAAAATCACCTTGCGAAAAGCAGTCCCCAGCAAGAAGCAAAAGGCCCCGCTCCAAAGATTCAAGGATGCACATGTCACAAGCCACAAGTCAGCACATAGGCCCATAGGCCATAGGCCACTATGAATCAAATGGGCCAATGGGGCAAAACCTTCTCACCTGTCGAATGCTATCAAAATGCAAGAACCGCCATACACAGAAAGGTGTCCAGCTGACTCATGAGTCATGAGTCAGACAGACATCTCTCCATGCAGGAGGTCTTCAGACTTTAGAGTTGAATCGACATTTCTCCAGGATGTCATAGGGGGGCGAGCTTCTGGATTTCCGCCCAAGTCAGCACATATGACATAGGCCATAGGTCCTATCCTCTATGAATCAAATGGGGCAAAGCCTTCTCACCCGTCGAATGCTATCGAAATGACTTTTCGCAAAAGAACCCTGTGGCGCTGCTTCAGGGTGCATTTGTTAAAAGTCATTGGATTCCAAATCCAAGAAAACTTCCTCTGCCAATGATCTGAATCTAAATAAAAATCTAACGAGCAAATTGACACTTCGAGAAGAGAACACAATCATGAATCATAAGACTCATGGTCCATGGTTACATGGCAGGCATTGTGACCCGGTCCACATATATGGCCAGGGTCACAGCGTCTGATCTGTCCCATGGCGCATGAATCATGATCCATCGCGGCATTGCAGCTTCCGAGTCTAGAGTCTAGACTCTAGACCTTGCAGACCTTGCACTTCTTGAGACTGGAACTGCTGCGTGACACTGTAAGGTGGGTGAATGGTTCCTTTTTGAATTTTCAAACCAGTGTAACAGTGTGAAATAGAGTCACTAGAGTCACTAGAAACAGTCACAATTTGTAATGACGATGGCGATCTCTCTCAAAGCTTAAGCCTAAGCCTAGGCCTAGTCCTTAGGCCTAAGCCTCAAAACAAACGTCTTTTCACAAAGAACCTGAAATCGAAACACTCTTGCAAAAAAAATGGATGACATGGGCCTTGCAGCCCTGGGCCCTGGACAAATGACGTATTAAATACATATTTTATTACATCATATCTATGAATCTATGGACCCTGCTCTCCTCTTGACAAGATTTTGTGAATGGAAATGTGGCTGAAGTTGGTTGGCATTCACCCAGTCACCCAGTCTGTCCTGCCAGTAGGCTGAGTTGGCCAAGCACGTTTTGATCATAGTGCACAAGGTTCCTGCCTTGACAGAATTCTGAAGATCCTTCACCATGTTAGAGTCGCCCTCAGAGCTCACGTTGCCTGGGCACAACGACAGCATTGCTCGAGCCACTGTCAAACAAGAGGTGCGTAGGATTTTGGCCTGAGGCAAAATGGCAGAATCTGGCAAGCATGAAGCAGTGACCTCACCACGAAGCAGCTTGACCAAAGCCCTACTGCAGTTGATCACCTGCTGCATACCCGACTCGCCCTGCTTCACGTAGCCCATGAACCGCTCGATGATGGCTTTCTCCGCGAATCTGCAAGCATCTGCGGCGATACCTTTGGGCACTGCTCGCATGCATGGGTTGGTCAAGCTGAACTTCTCCGCTGGGTGTGCATCCTGGTCCTGGTGGTGTCTCCAGTCTAGCCATTGGCCATTGGCCCACAACAACGGCAGGATAAGCACAACCCCATTTGTGCGAATGATCTGCCTGCAAAATGTGAGAAACCCATATTATTAATATGTGATACCGTATGCTGCATGGCTGCTTACTTTGGCACTTTGGGTTTTACAGAAGGGACTCATGGCCCAGAAGGAATGCAAATATAGTTCGACTCGGATTTTGCACAATCCAAAAAGGGGGTCTGCCATCCTATGTCTGAAATACCAACACTCTGCAAGGCTGCAACACGCTCGCGCAATTAATGTGGGAAAGTGATTATTAAGCCTTCCCAAACTGTTGAGTAAAGGGAATAAACTGCTTGCTGCTTGCTGCTTTTGCTTTCTTTTTCTGTTCCTTTCTTTTCCTTTCCTTTCTTTTGCCAAACTGCACGGACAGCACGGCAAAGCAGCCAAAAAAGCAGCAGCAAAAATCAATCAAAATTATCCGATCTTTGGTATTTCAGCATATCAAATTGATATAGAGATCATCGAATCAAGATCATAAAGCTTTTGTAACTTTTGCAATAGAATAGAAATTGGTCCGGTCAAAATTTGAGGTCTCAAAAGGGATAACATGTAACATGATTAACATGATAGTCAAATAAATCAGCCCAAGGCCCAAGATGACTTTATTCCCTATACTACCTTTTATTTATTAATCACTTCAGGGATTGAGCTCACTTTATTTAATTTACTTTCCCTCCTTAACTAATCGCTTCTGGACATTACATAGCTGTAGCTGTTAGATGCTTTTTCAAAGGTTCAAGGATTCAAGTCCAACAACCAACCTGGTCTTCAACGGGCCGAAGGACACCCGGGCCGAGGGATTGAACAACACACATGCCGATGCCCCAACACCACCCAAAAAGGTCCTGATCCTCAGCATTTTCAGCATAGGATGCAGCACTTACAGGAAGCACCTTCTTCAAAAACTCTTCATCATCTGCACAATCCTTGGAGAACTTGGTAACCAATCCCAAGAGAACTGCAGGAGGAAACTGCTCCACTCTGAACTGTTTATCTCCAGTGTTGTCTCTCGAGTCAAGAAAGGTCTGGACTGCTTCGCAATGCACCTCAAAGCCCTGCCAAGGGTCTGAGTTCAGGTCCAAGAATTGGGACGAAATACAAGCAGTGAAACTACTCAACTCAACCCGGTCACTTCAACCCAAGACTGAACGGTCAAGAGTCTCGAGTCAAACCTGAAGGAAACAAACTCAATAAATATTTGAATCTGAAAAAGTCCGTATGACAGAGTCAGACTAGGAACACATGTTTGTAAATCTATCAAAGGAGGTCCTTGAGTCTTGGTGACTGTGACTCTTGTTGCGGCCGAAATTTGAAGACAAGTAGCGGTCAACTGCTCGATTGGCAGTTTTGCGTATTCAGCTGGCCACAGCATCATGGCTGCGTTTGCCAGCTTCACGCAATTGTCAAGCGTAAGTGCTTCTGTAGGATCATTTTTATCCAACATAGTGGTGAAGCGCTTGGCCTGATATAGATCAGACCTCTGGGTGTTCCCTGCGAAGATGTTCATCAAGCTGAGTTTCTTTTGCCACTCACTGGCACGTTCCACGTCAGCAGCCTTCTCTTTGTCCTTTCTCGGTCCCTTTGATCCTGGTGTTTTTGGTTCCTTTGGTGCCTTTTCTGTAGGAACCTTCTGCTTCTTCTTCTTTGGTTGTTTTTGATCTGCGCCGCTGCCCGTGGACTCTGCCATAGCCAAACCAGCAAAACCGCTCACCTTGCAATCGGTGGGACATGGTCTCCAGTGCTCCATCCAGTAAACTTGTTTGAATAACCAAAAAGAATGACCCTGACCAAAACAACAGCAACAACAACAACAACAACAACAACAACAACAACAACAACAACAACAACAACAACAACAACAACAACAACAACAACAACAACAACAACAACAACAACAACAACAACAACAACAACAACAACAACAACAACAACAACAACAACAACAACAACAACAACAACAACAACAACAACAACAACAACAACAACAACAACAACAA
>DF244460.1:0-14245 GCA_000507305.1 Breviolum minutum Mf 1.05b.01 | reverse complement strand
ACACCAACAACAACAACCACAACAACCACAACAACCGCAACTGCGACAGCAACAGCAACCACAACTAGTAACTACAATTACAACCACTCACAGCCCACTTATATTCAGTGTTCTCACCCTGTCTGCCATGCCTCGACCTCCACCATCGCTTCTTCTTTCTGAAGATCTCCATCTTGGCTGTCCATCTCACTTTGTTGTTGCAAAAGTGCATCGTTCCTGGACTTTGCCATCCGCAATTCGTTCACTTTGCTCCGCACACCTTCTCTGCTCAGTGGAACAATGGAGTTTCCCTGGGACTTCTCCTTGGACTTCAGCAAGGCTGTCAAAGCATCAGAGCCTTGGCCAGGCCTCAAGCAGTTCCGGGCTGCCAACTGAATATCCTGCAGCGGTAGCAGTAGCGATAATTTTAATTGTGCTGACTTCCATGAAATCAAAGTCAGTTGTGGAGGGAGACGTGACAAGTATGTAACTAGTAAAATGTGGCATCATTGCACCAAGCGCTTTATTTCAAGACCTCATTGATGCAATAAAAGACAGTATGATTGTATTCAGATGGGATCAAACCGTCATATGAGGGCAGGATCTCACACTGGCACACTGGGAATCACCACTGCTTTGACAACTGCACCAGGTCACCAAACCACTGACCAAGACGCTTACACGTTGCATGACTCAAATGTTCCAAACATCAAATGATAAATCATCAATGATGGGCACCCGGCGCTTGAATGCCTACGTATAAAATCCTGACGTTATAGAAATTGGAAGGTACCGTATATAGTAATACCTTCATCGAATATCATGCTGCAACAAATCAGGCTGTCAGAGACCTGAATGAAGAGGTGTCCCTCAAGTTGCGACCCATGAATTATAATCACACACCCCACCCCACTGATCTGGACAGTCCCGGTGCAAATGCAGTTTCTCATAGAAGGAAATGAGTTTGCGTCTGCACGATGGATCCTTGATTGGCACCCCACTGACTGGATGGCCATGCTCATCAAAGAGATGCAAGACCTTGTCACCGCAAATTTCATTGCAATCCTCACCAAACTCTTGCCGGAACTCCTCTGCGTTGATGAAGTCATAGCTCTCTTCCAAGCGATGGCCATGAAGGGTCATGACCTCTACTTCCTGTTCTCTGAACGGCTTAAGTTCCTCCTTTGCGAGGCACGATGCCAAACAGCCAAACAATGGTTGGACTGGACATAAGCATCACATTGACATTGCTATGCTGGGAAAATATAGGTCATAGGCATCTACTTCTCTAATCTACTCCGCTGAATCTGTAGACTATACTGGCTATTTTCATTCGATCAAATCAATGCCAAGCATGGCATGAGTCATGTGTCATATATTTGCATTAGCCGTGGAAAAAGTTCTACATTCTACAGGTCATAATGCTCAGTATCAATTGAAAATTCCAAATAGGAATGGCCATCATTAATATGAATTAAAAATGTACAGGCCTGCACCAACCGAGTCAAATGTCAAATCTTCTTGCAGCACATCCAATAAACAATCATGATTAATGATAAAATAACTTTTAAAACTTTTATAAGATTATAAGCTGTAAGCTGGAAAATACCGCAGGGCAGGGCAGGTGCTGTCCTTCAAATGGTTCTTCACCACTATGACACGAACACCCCTGAATATTTGCGCCCACTCTGCATTGGTCTTGAACAGGTGGCAGCATTCGACCCAAGATAGTTCAGGGTATGAGATGACCACCTCCTTCACACAAGGAAGACACTTTGGATTGATGGGGATTCGTAGCCTCTGACCAAGGTACGGCACAATTCGATGCGCGTTCCAAGGCACATCCTGCCATTGAACCACTCTTGCAACTAGAATCTAGAATCAATAATCAAGTGTAGTATGGTACAAGCAAGCATCAACTATTGACAAAAACCTGTGAATTTCAAATAGACCTCTGTGACATCTGATTCTGTACTTGCACGCCATGTATATCAACTTTAAGCCAATAATGGGTTGAAAATTGGTACGAGTCGCAGGAATCATGTGAGAGTATGTACTCATGTAACACATGTACTCGTGTCCTGGAAATGTGTAATCTTCAATGGTGGGGCGATCATTGAACAAGTAACAAGTGAACAATATGAGTAATGAGTACTGTACTGAGTACTGGCAGCAGCCAAGCCCAAAAAAATGAATCATTCAAACATATGGAAATCACTTTGCTGTGGCAGGGTGCTTTCTTTTCATGCGTCCTGTGCTGTGGATTCAGTGCCACAAAGTTCGCAGATCACTTTGTGCGTCTCCATCAGCTCTGACAAGAAATCTTGGGGAGACTTTGCCACTGCCAGTTCCTTCTGTGAACTAGCAGCCTTAGCCTTAGCAGCACGAGATCCAATGCTCGAACTGAGAGGCTTATCATCATCGGAGCTCATGCTACTTCGTTTGCGTTTCTTGTCCTTCTTGTCCTTCTTGTCTTTGTCTTTTTTTCCTTCCTTTCGCCCCTCTTGTCCTTCTCATTCTTTTCTGTCTCGTTTCCCAAAGCATCCATGGAAATCTCGTCAAAGTTATTCCCAAAGAGCTCAGACGGCTCGGGTTCCATTAATGCCCCCACGTCCACATCTGACACTTCTGATTTGGGAGACATAGCTTCCTCAGGCTCCATCGCAAGGGGCTAGCTGCTAGCTGTGGTCAAACACAAATGACCAAAGGCAGCCGTAACACTGATGAGAGCGGAGGGCGTTCTTGATTCAAGCCATGAAATGCACCAGAAATCATCTTGAATCACAATCTGCCAGATTAACCAGTAACCAGTGAGCAGTCAACCACATCAAAAGGAATTGCGGGCAAACATGACCTTTTGAAAATCAAAAAAGTACGGCGCTCAACAAACTACAAGTTGAAATTACCAAGTTGAATGCATCATCGCTCTCGCAGTAACTCAAATGATAAATGGTCATCAATATCAATATCATAGTCATATTCCAAACTGGCCTCATATTTGATACCTCACGCATGACTCGACTCGACCAGGTCCCTGGACCACTCCCAAAGGGCTCAAGAAGGACGAAATGACCTTGGACGCAAAAAGGGCAGTATATAGGCAAGCCAAGCCCCTTGACTCGAATAGTGACCTGCCTGTAAACTTTCAGAAGTTTCAGTTTTCAGTTCACCATCTCATGCACGACTGCATGACTCGACTGACAAAAATCACAATATCATGAAACAAAAAATGGTGCAATCTTCACTTAGATTTTCCACTGCTACACTACACTGCCACTGCTACACCGAAACATTGAAGTCCTTGCAAAAGTCCTTGCGACTAGAAATCCCCAATGACACACCGAGCTTCAAAATTCAAAATATATATATATATATATGATCATATATATGGTGTGCCATGCCAAAGCAGCACCCAGCTGCATGGCACACTGTCATTCACATCATCCATACAATCCCAGGGCATACGGCGAGCAAAACACCACCCCCAAACGACGAGCCCCTCTGACCCTTTGAGAGGTTTTGAAATGTTTTGACACAATGAAATCTGAAAGGAATTGAATTGAGTGAGTTGTTTTAAGATCTGAATCTGTAATCATTATTCATATAGTCATTTACATATTAGTATATATATAGATTGTATACGCCGAAGAGGCCCCGATGGAAATTTCCAATATGATATGGGATTGGCCAAAAAATGCTTTTTGTGAAATATGTACGTTTGAAGAGAACAACCACGAGCAGTAACAATAAAAGGTTGGTCGGAAAAATGCACAACACAATTCAAGACATCACATCGAAACACTGTGACTAAAAACCTGAATGCCTCCACTGCTGGGATGGGGATTCAAAGTGCCTATATAGCACGAACTAATGACTGGCCTAAGTAGCATGACCCCAACAATATGGTTCACAATGCTGTTGAAAGGATATTGTGTATCTTATCTTCAAAAAATGTGAAATGCTGACTGGTGACTTGTGGCAGCGTAGAGTGTAGTGTAGCCTCGGTAGCCGGTAGCCGGTAGTGAACCTAACTCAAATCCACTCAAATGGGCTCACTCAAACAGACCTCAAATCGACTCATCAGTTATATAATATACATGTATATATAACTATTTCTATATCATTTATCATAGATTTGCAATGCATTCTGCCCACATTTTTTGCTGCTCGGTGGCCAAGGTCCAAGGTCTGGTCACGTCTGGGAATCATCGAAAATTTCACTTCAATGTGATTCAATTTGCACCACAATCACCAAAAATGTTAAGGCCAAAAATGTTTGGAGTTTAGAGTCTAGAGGTTTAGCAGAAAATGGACCAAATACAAAATACATACATTTTTGATGACATATGTGACATGAATCACTAAGTCACTAAGTCACTGACTAAGTCAGTCAGACTGCAGCAAATGGTCGCTTCGCGATCCTTTCGCTCCAATGTGCATGCGAATCATGCGAACTACTACCACAGGCTGTCATCTTAAATTTTGTGCCTGCGAAACTTGACTCCACGTGACAGATGTTGCTTTTGCCCCTGCTTGTCCCTGTTGCTTCTTCTGATTCTTTTTGGTGGAGGCTCCTTGTGCAACCGGCGGCGCAATCGCACATCATAGCCGTGGGTATGATCGCAGTTGAGATGGTATCGCCGTACTGTGTTGATGGTGTCTTCGCTGAAGAAGTTGATGTTCACCAGCATGCGCTCATCTCCACTTATCTTGGCAAATTCTTTCAACGCAAGTAACCGTCGACTGTCTGTACATAGCAGTATACGTTCATTGGTCTTTCTATCTGTGGATTCAAAAACAGTCAACTTCAAAAAGGGGTCACACAAGCTGACCTTCCCATCCCAGAGATCCATCACCAACTGCGATACTGAACGACCACATGAGAACTTGTCCTGGTAGCATGCCTCCTTCGAAGAGTCTAAGTGTCTGACCTCCACCTTGGAGAGCACTCGTTTGTCATCCAGCTTTGCATTTCTGGCCTTGGCCTGCTTGCGGTATGCTTTCCATCTCGGACTTGGACCTGGATGACATACCTCGGCCTTGTTCTGAGCTGACGATGCCGATGCCTCCTGGTCCTTGTCATTGTCCTTGGCAGCAACCAAGCCTAACTGGCCTAACTCCATTTCGCAATCAGCCTCTGAAGGATGCTTTTCAACCAAGGTTTCTTCTTTATGACGATCTTGCCACCACCACTCCGGACTGACGGCCAATGCCTCCTTGAAGCATACCTCCACTTCGCCGTCATCTGAATGCTTTTCAACCAAGGTCCAGGTTTCTTCTTTATGATCTTGCCACCACCAATCCGGAACTGACAATGCCAATGCCACCTTGTCATTGTCCTTGGCAGAAACCAAGAATACCTCCACTTGGCTGTCCTCTGAATGCTGTTCAAGCGTTTCAACCAAGATCCAGGTTTCTTCTTTATGATCCTGCCACCACCACTCCGGAACTGACAATGCCAGGAATGCCAATGGCTTGGTTTCTGGCAAGGACAATGACAGTGAAGGGGCTTGTGAAGGTGAAGGCTTTGGTGCCACAGTCACTGGCAATGAAGGTGAAAGTGAAGGCCTCGGCGCCACTGCCTGTGGAGGCTTCGGATACACCGCTGGTGCACCCTTCGCCTTCAGTGGTGACCGTGCTGGAATGACCCGAGGAACCTTCTTCACTGACTTCGGTGGTGGAATAACTTTCGGAATTTTCATCGAAAAATGATGGAGACAAAACACTTCACTTGAGTCACTTGATCATGAAAAACTGCAACAACCGAACATTCCAAGCCAAACAGTAAGTGTGGCAACGAGTGATTTTGAAGTTCCCCTCCAGGACTCCTGTATTACAAGATCACCGAAAATGGTTTCCTGTTCATTGGACTCTGTGGGTTGTTTGGTTTCAGTTGTTTAGCACACATCACGCATCCAAATCCAATATGCAGTTACAAATGATGGATTGAAAATGTTGTACAATACCTCAAAGAAACATGGGAAACAATAATGATTCTGCAATTGCCTCTGGTACATTGAATTGTAGTCATTGTGATCTGGAATGATGTCCTCTGTTACTGGTACTTCTTTGAACTCAAGGCCGAGCCAAAGCAAAACAGATGGTTTGCCATGGCCCACAAGTCAAGTCACAAGTCACAAGTCTAAGGGCCCAACAGCATGAATCTATTGTTCCTTGCAGTCTTCGGACCCAGGACAAGCTTGCAGCCTGGCCAATGCATCATTCCACTGCGAGGTCCACTTCAGCTACAGCAAGTGAGTGCTTGGCAGATTGACAGTATCATAGCTGACACAGGGTGGTTTACTTTACTAAGACTTACTAAGACTGTGATCTGAAAAAAAAAACACGTCTAATACATTGGACCTTGGAACCTTAGGAGTGGTATGAAATGGAAAACTGAAGATGCGTTCAAGGTCTTTTTGCTAATGCAGAAGCATGAATCAAATGGCTATGCTACTCGCATGGTCACACGTTGTATGTCTCTGTGAACAGCTGGCATCCATTTTTTCTTGCCATCAATGACTACGGATCCACAGGTATGGCAATTCGAAAGTTGGTGCATCTAAGTGATTCTCAGTGAACAATGTACACCTGGAACAAGGTGCAAGCTGCAAGCTAAGATTGCTGCAAATTGATGCAATTCTGGATCACAAGGCCACAAGGCCCAAGGCCCAAGGCTCAGACTAGGCATGAAGCTAGCTAGCATAATTCACATTCTGATTCGGCATCGGATTGGTGAGATGCTGATTCATCGGTTTGCTGTGACTCAGTATCATGCAGCTGCTGGGAAAACTGAGTCTCAGTGTCGGTGTTGGCCCTGGCCCTGGCCATAGCTTTGTCAGCTTTGTCCTGGATGAGTTCATCCAACAGCCTTAAAGAGATGTGATCACACAAGCAATCCTTCGAAATTGCCTTCAACTCGGCCTTCTCTTGCCTGTCGACCAAGAAAGCCCTTGACTCTGCCTTTGTTTGAATGTCGCACATGGCCCACACATGCACATGGACTGGGTTTCCACAGTACATTTTCAGATGGATCCACATGTTCAAGGTCAAAGGTTCAAGTCAAAGTCAAACGAAATGAATGTTTTCTAAGACTCTAAGAATGAGATGCTCTCACAAGTTTGGCAGTAACATTGACTCTTAAAAGTCTTAAACTTCCAAAAAAGATCTGAGATTTTCTGAATAGAAACCGAGCAAGTTCTGAGCAAGAACGAAAATCTGCCCTGCCCAGGCCTTTGAAGGTACGGCAAAATTTCACCCATCCAGCAGCTTAAGCACATGCGCTCGCAGCTGACTATCTCCAAAAGATCCAAAGTGTCCATCAGCTAGACTGCTCGTCAGTCCAGTGTGGGACACAGAAGCTGCAGGCGTGGATTTTGAAACTAAAAGGTGCCTTTTTTGAATCAGAAACAGCAAGGCATCGCGATTGCCGATTGACATACACTGACAAACATGCCAGCACAAAGCCATGGTGTGAGGCAAACATATCTGAAGATTCAGTAGATCCCATGGTTATTGCTCATGATCCCATGGTCTGGTAGTTATGGTTCATGATCTTGCGGCGTTGACATGGACTCCATGGACTCAATTCAATTCCGGCAGGAATTTCCACTAAAGTCACTAAGGGAGCGTTGGTTTTTTTTACAAGCCCAAAAGAAATGCAAGGACTGCAAGGATTGTTTCAACAAAAGGGTCATAGTCATAGTCATATGTAAAGCTGCTAGCTGGAATATTGTAGGGGAAACCTGCCCTTTGTAAGGGATTGACATGACATGACTGAACATGAGGTTGATTCCATCACCAAGCGTGTACGATCTTTGGCGTGCATTCCCAAAAACTGGGGTACCTGGTACCTGGTGCCTGGCGTCATCCTTTCTTCTGCACATCCATCTCAAATCTCAAAATCAAAAAGGACAAAGCCTATCGGCGAATGGTAACGGTAAGAAAAAGAACCTTGGTTCCCAACCCACCATCGGGAATTTAAATTCCCAAGAGGATTCAAATTCATATATATAACACGTGTAACTTGTCACTTGTCTTCCATGGTCCACGGCTCATGAACGTGACTCGTGACTAGGAGAGATTGTATAGAAAAGTTAGAGTCTAGAGTCTAGAGATTCTGCGAACTCAGTTTCTAATGAACCCATGACTATGACTATGACGGTCTTTCTTGGAGCTGGACAGGGCCTGTGAGTGGGTGCAATTCAATGTTACAAGGGCGTTTCTTAAAAAAGAAAAGCTGAGACTGAGAGCTGGTCGAACAAATGCGACTGGTGACGAAAACAAATGCTAGCAACAAGCAACACCTGATGGTTTGAAGTTTGAAAAGTCAAACTCCGTCATGCGTCATGCACAGAATTATGCATGAACAGCTGTAGCTAGATCAGCAATTTAACAATTTGTCAATGAGATATCCTGCCAATGAGACACCACATCAAAAAACGCTCAAAAACAAATATAGCCAAACCTATACCAAATCCCAAAACAAAACCGGTATATGATAAACATCGAATCAATTCTGTGGAATGTATACACCAACACCTGCAGTACCACGGTCCACGGTAACAGTCACCACTGTCACTAACTATCAAGATCAGTAGTGGTAACCCCATCTGGCAACCTCTCCCTCTCTATCACAGCCTCGCCAAATAGTCGAATCCTGGAGTCCTGGAGAAGTCAGGATACAATTCAACAACAGGCGTCACTAATGACTAATGTGGAGTTATCGAATTTTTGGTCAAAAATCAAAGAGCTTCCTTCCCCATGCGGCCCATACTAAACTGCAAAACTTGTGACCTGTGATGCCGACTCCTAGGTCCTGGACTTGACTGACTTGACCTAATCCGATCAAAAGAAGTCGGGCAGGTCAGACTCCCAATGAATATCTTTTTTGCCAGCAAAAACCTCAAAGCTCAAAGCTAATAAGTGCATGTTCTGGTCTTGGTTGATGCCTGCTGCATGGCCTGTCCCCAAGTGCTTTCTTTGTTTGGCCTACATTACTTTCGAGTGATGTGAAGATGATGTTAACATACCCTCATCTTATAAGATGTTTTAAGTCATAACCCTTGCTGCCCTTCACTATTTTACCAATGTTGACCGGTGTTGAATCAGAGCTGCAGACACTAAGCACATATGCGACCGGAGTCTGACTCTTGAAATCATTGGGGATAGGCGGATCCTGATCATAGGAGTCATAAGATTCCCGAAGCTCTTCTTGCAGGTCCGGTAAACTATCAATATTATTGATGAGGGTGCTCATACACGTATCCACAGTAACTTCTGCNGCTACGGACAATAAATAATATTTTTAATCAATATTTAAAAAAAATAATATTTTTAATCAATATTTTCCTTGGTGAGGACCATCAGCTTTAAGCTGGGGTCAAAGACCAATAATCTGGCCAGCAGCACAGCAGCCGATCGAGTTTTACCAGCGCCAAACACACCACTGATGGCCAATCCAGTACGCCCTTCACATAAGGCAAGTATAACAGCACTTAACGTAGCCAGGACATGCCCATCCTCAAGGCGGGCATGCAAGGCAGTCTGCGCCGCATTTTCACATTGAACGCCATCAATACCAACAGCGAACCATAGCAGTTTAAGAGCTGCAGTACAGTATAGCTTCTGGCTGGCGTGGTCCATTGGAATGGAGCCTGTCAGTGCACTGGAATCCACAGCACAACCGCAGTCTTTCTCGAGACATGCGAAGAAAGACTTCTAGCTCCTGGGCACTTTTGGTGTCTCCAATGTGGCAGATATTCTAAAATACAAAGGAGTGCTTTTCATCTTCATCTCTTCACTGTAAATGGTGCACCTCTCCATAAGGAATTTCAGAGCGCTTGTCCAGAGCAGCACTGCAGTAGGTACACGCCAATCGTTCAGGTAACCACGCGAAGTAGGTACGAAGTGGCGACACATGTTTCCAAAACTTCTGCTGCCCTTGCCATTGCTTATTTGTGTGCAGATCGGCGGAAAGAGCAATCAGTACACATTGGAAGTGGCCAACTCCACTCCGAAAACTGATGAGAACAGTATTTCCTTGAGCGCAGCTCCATTTGAATGCACTGCTTATTATATGGAGATCCAGCCTCACTTTCAAACGAAGCAGTAGTTCGATTAGAAAGCAAGACAGTGGCTAACAGCTCTGGGCTTGTGATGTCAAATAATTGCAACATGCATTATGTCTGAGCGTGACCAGTAAAGCTTGGTGACATTGAGAGTGTACCCCGCGTTCCACTTCCCGCCTGCAGTGCGCTTAGCGACACGATGAGATGATGCGAAACGTGGCCTTCTAGACTGGCAGAGAGATTGCACTGCCATCTGCGGCAGGATCATGTCCAAGAAGTGCACCAGACGAGAGAGTGGAAGGCGCTGTAGAAAGTGACCAAAAGCCAGCACACTTCCTCAGTTGGACACTTGGCTTCTCTAAAGGTAATTTCTCTGATTAGCGCGTCTCTGACCATATTCTAGGAGATCTTCCCACTGGAAGTACTCTTTTTTTTTCCCTGCATTGCCGGACGAGTGCGTCACATTGTCAGTCAACAGCGGGATGAGCATGAAAATGAGATCAAAATTCCCCAGGCAGCAAACAAGAAAACACAACAAAAAACAAACCAACACCACCAACCAAACACCAAAACAAACCCAAGTGCGAAGTCTGTCGTGCCTAACGAAATGTAAACGAGGTGAAACAAGCCCATCTGGGTACGGTCCTTTCAAGCTTCCTCCACCACCTCGGACAACTCATTTTGCTCATTATTGTCCGGCATGATACAGACGATGTATCTTCCTTTCTCTAGCACTCTGAAATTTACGGCATAGAATTCTAGCACGCACATCTGAACTGCACTTGTACCAGATTCGCAGTGTCTCATGGCTCTGACAGCTGCTCGGTAACCAAATTTGTCACTGGACTACCGGAACTTCTGAAACATGTATGAAGGTTACCCACCTCATTGTTTTTCTGCCGCCGGCGCTTGGCGCCACTCAGCTCAGCTGACGATATTTCAACGCAGGATGGACCGCACACTCTTCGGATCAACCAGAGCGCCCTCTTGACCCCTTCTGCCGTCCTCAAGCACCAAGCTGAACAAATCACTAACGCACGTGGTCGTGCTGCTGAAGGCAGCCTCGCTCCTCAAACTATCTCCCTTCTCGCGAATACTCAGGTACGGTTCAACAAAAATCGAGTAGCATGGACCCTGAAATTCACGCTTCCAACGCCTGCTGAGGAAGACACTACCCGTCGCTATGGTCCTGTCAGAGCTCAAACTCTGAGATTGCACATCTCAGATTCCATTAAGACCTGACTGCTCTTAAGTGTCTCTCGCATCTATGACTGCACCGACCTTGATCTTTCCGGCAACTGTCACGTTGCTCTTCCTTCTATCCTTAAACGCTACTTTTGCAACGAACTCACGATCACTCAATTTGCGGAACTTCTTGTCGCCAGGCAGGCTGAAGATGAAAAGATACTGGATACTGCTGCCACGACATGCCCTAAAATGAAACGCGCTAAACAAATCTTAGCTCGTCTTCCACACTCTACTGCCTCCAGCACCAATATAGATGCTCCACTTCTGCTTCCATGAGCAATACTCCTTCACCTTCTCCGCGTATTCCGGATACTAGACGTAGTCGTACTCCTCCTCCGGACCGCCTACGACCCATTTGGCATACCTTCCGGCCTACCACAGAGTGAGTCATCCTCCTCAGCAACACCTCTGCCCTCTCTATCTCCTCCTGCGCACAGTTTACGCCCGCTTTCCTACTGGACTGATGAAAGGTAACCCTTCTCCACAAACTGCCATGGGCAAGAGTAAAAACCCGGCCAAAGGTCCCACAGGAGGTGATTCAGCACTAGCTCCAGATATCCCTTTTTTCACCGCTGCAAAACAAAAAGCAAAGATTTTGCTTCCAAACGGGAAAAGAAAGGCAAAAAGAAAGACAAGGATAAAGGAGGCTACAAAGGCAAGGGCATGAGTAAAGATAAGGACTACAAAGGTTGACCTAACCAGCTTGCCACCATTTAGGCTGGTCCTAGGTTGGTCTTCCACATCCTCCTCTCCGTTCCTTAAGGCACTACACCCCGCTCGCCGCCATTTAGGCCGGTTCGGGGGAGTGCACCATCTTTCCTCCCCTTTTTAATATGGTCACTTGGTAGCCCTTCGTCCAGCTCTCCACCATTTAGGTTGGCCCTGGCTTGGAGCACCCTCCTATTCTACGAGATCATGCCCACGTTCCCGCTTGCCGCCATTTAGGACGGTCCGGGACATGAGCACTTCTTTGTTTAATCTGCCTTAGCTTGAAACCCCCTTTGGGTGCTCGAGGCCTTCGCCATTCAGCTCACCACCATTTAGGTTGGCCCTGATGCGAGGCTCTCTTTTTCTCCCTTCATTCTTTCTCCTCTTATCTTTCCTCTTCCTCTGGCCGCCCCGCCCGCGGAATCCAAAGTGATTCAGATCCAATGTGATCAGCGCTTGCTGCTTCTCCGCCGGTTGCTGCCATGGAACGGTCCAAAGTGATCTGCTCTATCCAAGTGTGTTGAAGAAAACTAGGATCCCAACAGGAAGGCCTCCTTTGACCTTTTTCCGAAGATCACTGGGCTCCTTGCTGGCTGGGCTCCTGTTTTTCTTCCTCATCCTTGATGCCGTTCTCCTTCTTACATTGCTTCCTCATCCGAGCGATCGACACGTTGCTACTGCGATCGAAGAGAGATTAGTTTCCTTCTCTTGCTCCCCTCTCTCTCTTCTCTTGAAGAGCGTCTGGGTTGCTTATTGAAGGCACGAATCTCTCTTCTTATTTCCTCCACGTGCTACTTCTCCCCCCCAAGTTTTGGGAGGTTTCTACGTGCACTGGAGCTTATTTTCGCGTTGCCTACTCACTGGGAACCACTGACTGTGTCTCTGACTTCCCACCTTTTGGACGACTTTCACACGGTGGTCTGGCTGGGCCTCGCTACTTGCTGGAGAAGAACTTCTGAGAGGATCTGAGTGTTGGCTCGCTGCATGCTTTCGTCTCTTGTTTCACTTGGTTTCACAAAGTCCTCGGTTGGTTAAGTTGCCTTGCGCTCTCCAATCAACAGGCCTGCGTTAGACCATGATGTTTCACTGGACGTCCAAGGCCATTAGGAACCGATTTTTAATGGGTCGATGGTGCTAACCATTAATCTGCGCCTTCCTCCATTTGATCTTCACCTACGGGTCTCTCGTCACAGGCTCGCCCCGGATGATTGCCCTGTGGCTCCCCTGTCACCGGCGAAGCTCCCTGTTGGCCACCCGTTATTTCCTATCCTCGCCTTGCACCAATTTTGACCCCTCCGACTTTTGCCGAAGCGGCGTCGGATAATTCGTTTAATTTGTTTGTTTGCATTTTTGGCCTGCACGGTTTAACTTGTTCGGTGTTGCTTTTTATTACGTCCAATTTCGGATCATGATATGCTGACTGTAGGGCGTTCTGCCCGGGACCTTCTTCTTATGAAGATCGCACCTTAGCAGCGTGGAGCAAAAAAAAACTGGAAGTAACTCCGAGTAGTTGGGTCCCAATAGCAATCAACAGCTCCAAACAGTACCATCAGCTGGTTTAGCACCTGTTGGACGTGGTCCGGCACTTTACAAGACACCCAGGAGACCAGTCTCAATGGAGCAATGTCTCGAGCTTGGAGAGGGGCAACATGAGGTGATGCCGCAATGCCTCTGCCGAAACACCCGCCAGGCACCAAGCCAGGCAGAAAGCCCAGGAAATTTGCGAACTGAGTGAAACAGGTGAAACATACGCGCCCCTCTCAGCCCCTCAAAGGTTCTCTTCCACCAAGTAGTAATTCTCCACGTTTTCCATGTTCAGATGTCAGCCATATCAATATCAGCATCTTGATACCCAGGCGCGTCTCTAACGTCTGGAAGACGTCGACGCTTGAGTTGATACATACCCTCTCTCGTCTGCCACCTTTTTGCACAATTCTTCATGAATGCATCAACTTCCGACTGTGCTGCTGTGTCCTTGTCTGAAAGCGCCTTCAGTAACTGTGGAATTGTGTAGGTTTACCTGAAGGGTTTTTACTTCGGGTTGTAGTGAGTTAATTTTTAGTCTTAGGACTTAGGTGTTCTTACTTGAGTTTGTGCTTAGGTTTTTAGACCGCAGTTGTGGCTTGATTTTAACTTGCATAGTTGCATGACGTTTTGGTCATGTTTTTGACACTTGAGTAGAGTTTTTGAGCGAGCTGAAGAAACCTGACGGTTTCTTCGTCCAGTTTGAACGGTTGTTT
>DF244459.1:1381-26704 GCA_000507305.1 Breviolum minutum Mf 1.05b.01 | reverse complement strand
TATAGTTTCTCATTTCTTTTTCAGAGAAGCGGTTCAAAAATGGAGCAACCATCTCCAAGCACATCGAATCGACCTAAATTTGACTGGAAATTCCGTGACGGAAAATCTTGAGAAAACACGTTTTTTTCATTTTATATATTTAACTTATATACTCTGGCGGAGGTTGTACCATTGCTGGTTCTAGCACCTTTGCTGGGCAACAACCTCTCTGGCAGCTTTGCGGTGCGGATGCTGCGTTTGGTGGTATGGGGTGGTCAGGTTTGGTCAGGTGATCGTCAGGTTGGTGCTGGGCAGACCTCCAGCTGCAGAGTTTGTGGTGTCCAACACCTCCATTTTGTGTCCTGACATATGTGGCGTAGTGTAATGTAGATTACTGTAGTTGGGCTAAAACATGTTTGTATTTCTCTGTGCTATGCACGATCTGGAGACATGATTTTTCAGACTCAAGACGTTTCAAGATTACTGTAATCATTTCTGAGTTGCTTTCTGCTTGATTCTTGCAGACTTACCATGATAGATATTATGACATCCAAAGTTTGTTAAGTGCAATGCCAGGATAGTGGTGGCTGATGCTTCTTCAATTAAAATGGATCACATTGTATTTTCCGAGCTTGGAGACTTTGAACGCTGCCATTATGGTTCACAAGATTGCTTAAATTGCATAGGAATTCCTTCAAACATCTTCCTTTGCCACAGTCGTCGTATGGTTCGACCCGGCCGCATCCATGAGTGGTTCCAGTTCGTCGGTGCATCCCTTCGCAACGAGTCTGACTGGAAGGCCCTTTCGGAAGCCTTGTTTCTGCCAGAATGACGTGTCCCATGTCATGCGACACGCCATGCAACCAGGTGGTGGCGGAACGCCGAGAACATTCCTTGAGCTACTGTGCATGTCCATGGGGTGGCCGTGTGCTGAAGTTTGATTTCAAGGATCTACTTGTACCAGGCCTGGCTGTGGATTCCATGGATGTTGTTTGGGGCTTGTGTTGCTGGGTGATATGGTGACACAGTGAAATTTTCTCCCTTTTTTGCGAGTTGAAGCTCAATGAATTGAAGCTGTGACAGTTTGGTGGTGCTAGGGTAGAAAAAGTACGAATTCAAGGTGACCATGAATTGTGATCATTTGAGGGTTTCCACGGCATTTTGGTGCAAGAATTTGCAATTTTTTGATGTTGGAAATCGTTGAAGTTGGCATGTGACATGTGAGGATTTCAAGTGAATACAAGCATATTACCACCTAAAACCCACCTTAAACGATGGGGTTTTATATAGTAGGAAAAATGCCCTTCGAAAAGGACGTAACTTTTTTTTGGGATGAGGCCGGGACCGCATGTTTTCAAAGGCTAGTAATAACCTATATGGCTAGAAAGTAGTTGGAAGGACACCATGGCACTTTCCACCAAGTTTAGGGATTGTGTTTTCGTATAACTCCCACCCTCAGTGACTTTTCGAAGCAAATCTTCCAGGTGCTGAGCATCCTGTAGACTTGTTCCCACGACCGGAGGTGAGAAGTCAATCACATGATCGTGACTTGATTTTTGTCATCCAAAAAACACTGGGGTCACTTGCTTGGTGATTGTTTTTGGAGGCCATAACTTGTATAGTATGGTGTGGGATAGCATGGGTTACAGTTTTTTTTGGGTTGATAATTCAAATTACTCTCACTTGGATCTTTTGACCTACCACAAAAGGTGGGTAGAAATTCCTCTTCGAGCTCTTTTGGCAGAGCTCGAACAGCCTGGTCGACTGAAGTCTCAAACATCTTTGAACACTTCGATCATCATTGAAGGAAACACCCCGAGCCATGTACAGTAGTTCTTTGAAAAGTTGTAATGGAAAAAAAATAGCCGAAAAACGGTGGTGGCTAAACAAAAAAAACAATCCTTGAGGTTTCAATCAGCAGGCAAAGTTGATCTGGCGGGAGACTGTGGCACCTGGTGATGTTTATTTGGAGCAAACCAATCATTTTTGGATTCTCCTCATGGGAGCCTTGACTTGGGGAGTGATTTGGAGCCCTTTGGATACAGCCTCCAGGGATCGCTGGTCAACCCAACAAAAAACCTGGTTGCTTGGGGGTGAATGTGAGGGGTGGAAGATGTGGCAATGTGGCAATGGGGATGGAAGATGAGCATGGGGAGACCTTCTGCACAAAAGTTGGCAAATGTTTCTTTCCAGAGAGCCATTGAACCAGTAAGGATTGATTCTCTTTGGCATCTTGTCTGACAATTGGAGGGAGGTCAACAAAAGGAAGCGTGGAAGAAATATAGAGACATGCTCCAGCCACAGACTGAGGCTGAGCTGAAGACTGGCCCGTAAGATCATACAAATCCAATCACTTTTCGCACATCCTTGAGCCATCAACTTTGATTGAATATTTGCCGGTGGGACGGTTTATTTCTACCAAACCAGCACCATGAAACTTGAGGCTCCTCAGGACATGCCCTGACAGATACATTTTTCTGCAATATGAAGCCTACCCTGGCGCGGCACCAACGTCGACGCGACTGGCCGGAACATGGGGATTGTACCTTGGAGGTAACAAATGATCAGCGGATCATCCGGTTGAGTGGCCCTTTCTTACCTTTCAAATCTAGGCCTCAAAAATGGCCTGTGAGGCGTGGATTTTGAGAAGGGATTCTTGAATCTGAATTTCTTGGGGGACGTTTGGATGGGGCTTTTTGTTGACTGGTATTGAAGTGGCACCTGCCCCCTACCTGAACCAGTATCCTCCATTGATCTTTGGTGGCGTTTTTGTGGGGCTGATGGGTTGGCAAGATGACGGGACGATTACCAGGATTGGAGGCTCAAGGTTTTTGTAAGTTTTGTGGCATGTTGAGAGGCTTCCCATGTAGATAGTATATGTTGTATATCCAAACTTTAGATGTTGTGAGGTATTTGATCGTATCCGATGTCTATATTTGTTTTGGGGGGCTTGCACCCCTTTAAAAAGGACACTGGAGAGTTGTAACCTCCAGGCATGGTTGGTCTTAACCTGGTCTGACCACTCTAGGCAAAAACCTCAGGGAAGACAAAACCAATTTTTTAACAAGAGGCCCAAGTTATAGTGACCTTAACAGTTGTGGTAGCTTGACTTGATTAGGACAATTGACTGGCATGGCCAAATATCGTGCAGCAATCCCCTTCCCCAACTCCCTGAGAGACAAGGTGCTTATGCGAACTTCCAAAATCATTCGTCAGGGTTGGGTCAGGAGCTGATTTGGGAGGGTATTTGAGTGGAGCAATGGTCTGTGGTTCAAAAAAAAAACTGTTCAAGTTTCCTACCAAAGATAGGCTATTGGGATGGCTTGGAGGGTCACCTACATAATTTGAGACACGTCAAATCAAAGCTTTCCAGCATGAGGCAATTTCATACAGTTTTGGGGATTCCCAGAATCAGGTCGATAAGCCCCACAAGGATTTGTGTGGAGCGTTCATGTAGGCAACGGCATTGCAGTCATATGGCTGCTGCTGGCCACCCTATGTAGAGTGGCGGCTCGCAAAAAGAGGAATACAAGCAAACCACCAAAATGACTTGAGAGCTTATGTTATGTATTTCCTCCAGTGCTGCAATGGTGTGACCGTAGTCCTTTCTCACGAGTAGGATGGGGATGGAGACGTTCATCTCTGAGTGTGTCTCCAAGTAGGGGCTCTCAAACTCATCGGTTTTCCTCTCCATCCATTTAGATTTTGGCACGCCTTAGCTTTGAGACCCTTTTGCTTGGTTTGTGGCTGTGCATTTGTCGAAACGATTGGGAAGCACCAGTCGCAAACCCATCATCTTGCGACGCCTCCTCCCCAAAAGGAATTCCTGTTCCTGGTGCGGCCCACATCGCGACCCAACTGCTTCCGCGTCATCTTGCATTTTCGGATACCCGAAGCGGACCGGACAAGTCGGGGCGGGGACCTGGTGCTTGGTGGTCAAAGGGTGCTTAGTAAGAACCAATATCATCCACTGTAACACCGTTGTGGTAACTGGGTTCTGTTTAGTGACTCTGAACTACATCGCAAATGGTGTCTGGCAAAGGTATATATTGGTTGTGCTTGGAAATTTGAATGGAAAGGATTTCCACTTGTGAATGAATAAGTTGAATCACCAACTTCACCCCTACCACTTGGGTGCTGTTGAGGTCATGTGATTTGAATTTGTTACCCTTAAAGCTCCATCCGAATTTATGGAGGCTGGCTTTTCACGAGAGGAGTTGAATTGGAAGGTGTCCCCTTTGACAGATTTGTATATCATCAAATCTGTATGTCCTGAATCATTCCACTTGGAATCCTTCTATAGAACTCATGCTGGGCTACCCCTCCAGCCCAGAGGCTACTGCATTTTTTGTGGGGGAAGGAGAAGTTGATGAGCTGGGCATCTAAATCCCTGTTGCTCATGGCTGATCTTTCCCGGCAGGTGGGGTTGAATGGGGTTGATTTTGCAGAATTTTTCGATGGATTTGCATTTGCAATGCCCTTTCCTGTGGAGTTTAGTTGAGGTCTTTAGGGCCCCCATTTGCCATGAGATAGGCACGTTGTAGGTAGGCCATGGTTTCCAGGAGGCTGAAAATCCCGAGCTTGAGTGATATGACACCATAAGAGGCTGCCAGCTCCTTCTTTCGGCGTGCGGGTATGTCAGACATGCGGAAAATGGATGCGGAGATGTATGTGGTTCTTGCCATGAGGTGGGCTTGGGAAGCGGGCTTGATGCACTGGTTCCAGTTGGACTCAAATGACACAACCCCTCCGGCTCTGGCACGAGGAACTTCCATAGCGGGTGGCCTTTGCTGCCGGCAGTGGATGGGGACGTGTGCATCAGCTGCCGACATGGACGGCAGGATCTTCAACGCTGGAGCTGACACTTGGCTGGAAATTTACTGAGGTTTTGCGACCGTGTTTTCGGAAGCCTCCAACAGGGGGTAACCATGAGATATCCCATGATGTCCATGCAATGGGCGGAACGTTCAGCAGATTGGATTGTAAATGATGTGGTGTTGATGGACAAAACCCTGCACCCGGCTTGGATCTAAACAGATTTCAGACATGAACGGTTCAAGGTGATTGGGATGTAGACCACACACCCTGCAATCCATTCGGGAATCCAGCCATGTCAGAACCGTTCATGGGTGTGGTAGGTGATTGGTTTCGTGGTTAGGAATGTGCAATGAAGATGGCGCTTTTTGTTTCCCTTCACCAAGTCGTACATCTGGAATAGGGCTTACAGTAAAGTAGTATAGAGCTTTATTGAGCTTTACCCCAATTTTTGTGCTTTTCGATTTTTTGTTGCGGGGTTCGAAACAATCGATCTCAACGACCAAATGAAGGTATCCATCACCTTGATAGCCTTTTGAAATTTCGACCCACAATGCGGTGAACATTTGGGAATTTAGAAGTGATGGTTAATGGTTATCATTTGAATCCAACCTCACCCCAAAAGATCCAAAAGGTAGCTGAGGAAGGGAAATCACCTTATCTTAAGGAAATCTAGGTTGGTGAAATATGATTGGCCAGATGAAATCATTTTTGGGGTACATTTTTCAAACCGGACCCCAAAAACTCGCCCAGATTTCGTGGCTGGCGGAGCCACTGCCTTCAATTTGCCCGAGTATCTGTGTCGTTCCATGGCATTGCCCTGGGGTGTAAAGGTGGCGGTAACCCATTTTGGGTGATTTACTACCCACTTCCACTTGCCTGAAATCCGCCGTGTAGTTGTAATTTTCGTTTGAGAAAAGGCTGAGGATTATAGGAATTATAATTGTTCTCAATGAGAGAACTAAAGGTGTATACCTGAAGGGGCCCTACCTATGGTGATTGGACAACAAAGATCTCAAACATGACAGACTCAGCTTCAACTATTGCAGCATTTTTGCGGTCAACCTTTACCATCAATGGTAGAATGCGGGATTTTCTGTCAGATTTGGTGATTCTTTCGACTATCCAAAAAAGGCTAGATGTCAACAGATCGTTTCCGGTGGGTAAGGGTGGACAGTTCCATGGGCACCAGCGTGTTTGTCAAACATGGGATCTTAAACTGAAAGGGATGGAACCCCAAAGACAGACTCAAAACATTGGGACTCAAAACATTGGTCCTGGATTCTTTCAAATTTCTGCAGCCCCACAGCGGAAAATCATACATAGAAAGGTGGGTGCAAGAGCCAAAGCAAAGGCGCACTCAACACCCCCACACTCAGGTTTCATGGAGCAACTGGGCTACAAGATCACCACCTATGACACCTGGTCTTGCTGAAGCCTTGAATTTTTTGCTCCCTCTTTTCCTTTCTAACATGGTAAATCCACAGTCTTCGTGAAGTCTTTGTTTTTTCCCGGAGGGGGTTGGCAAACCGCACCTTTTTGTACCAAGCATAACTCCGATTTGCTGGACCATCAAATGTAAGGACAGCTTATCGCCGGGCCGAGGGAAGACAGCACCCCAGCCTGCAAGATTCTCGGACAGGGAAGCCCAGCTCTTTTTTTTTGTTTTTCTCCGTGAGGGGGCGATGATTTCTGGAAAAAGGTGTCTTTGGGAATTTTGGGTTGGTGAAGTTGTTTTGGATAGTTCATGTTTTGCATGTTTGGATGGGTGAAGTAAGATTTTTTTTGATTCTACGTGTTGGTCCGTGATCCGCCATTCTGAAAGAGAGGCAGATTTGATTTGATAGCCCTTGCAAGGGGCAGAAGAAGGTACAACCATAAATTTGGCATGGATCCTGAAAATGATTTCCGAAAAGAATCCCTTCGGGGTATGATTTCAAGTTCCATGCTGGTTTTCGTTGGTGTATCCGTCCGATTGCAAAATCCATCGCTTGAGTTTCCAGGCTTCTCGGCAACCTCCAGGTGCCATCATCATTTTTGAGTTTCATTTGAACCGCAGATTTTTCATATCTTGACTGACTATCCTTTGGGTTGGCGCGCTGTTACACCCATCTTCTCGATTTCTAAAATGATTGTCGGTTTGAAGGAACTATGGTTTATAACTGCCAGATGGTTTTCCAGGGGGTCGGTGCCAGGATTATCCGCCAAAAAAGGCCTTTTAGGGGGTGTAGTGTGGGAACTGCTGTGTATAAACATATTTTTATAACATTAATATGTGGATATTTTTTTGTTAATCAATACACATTTAATAACGATATAAAACCCATGTATGAACATCAGGGAATTTGGAATTCCACGCCTCAAGGAAGACATCACTCCGCACTACTGTGGGATACGTGACGCCGTCTCGGCGGATCCTGGATCGGAGGGCGGGTGCGACGTGGTCGACGCTGACCGTGCTCGGGAGCTAGACCGGTGCTTGGTGGTGCGAAAGACCTTCCTGGAAGTGTGCCTTGGCAGCTGTTTGAAGTGAAGAAAATGGAAGCACCATAGAAGTTTTTGGTTAGAAAGGTCACTGTGAAGAGGTTTCATGTGGATTTCTAGTTTTGGGGATGGGAAGAGTGATTGACAAGTGAGATTTCCGATTCAGAACTGAAGACCAAAGTGACCAACAAACATGGTGGCGCCCACCATTTTCGGTTCCATACCCACCATTGTTTGGGCCTGGTTGGAACTATCTGGAGCTGGGGGTATGAAGTTTAGAAAACGTGCGAAAGGTGAGAGTTTCAAGCTATTTAACCCTCCTGTCAACGAAGATGTTGCTGATACCCGAGATGTATACAAAAAACTCATGAAGGATAGAATAAACCAAGGGCTTTGGACAGTATTAACTGGTGCAGGATTAGAGCAGTAGCAGAAGATCCTCGTGGAGGGAAAATCCGATTTGATGTCCATTGCGACCAAACCTTTGGAGGATATAAACCTGGTAATGAAGGGGATGTTCACATATGGGTGGGATGTGCTCTCAGACTGAACCCTTGGAGACATCCGCCCAGGTTAGAAGAGCCCGAAGGCATCGCGCTTTGGGACACGAGGGTGTGAATCATAGGTATGATATGGTATGATAGTCGAGGAACCGATCTTTTCACAGACTTTTTCAGGCAGACAGATGGATATAAACAGCCAGATACACTGACAGATAGACAGACACATGATTCAAATCGAAAGATAGACAGACCGACCCGACCCACCTGCAAGGCAGACTGTCGGATTAAAAGACAAGAGACAGATGAGAGGATATGGACTTGGATTTTCTCAGAAATGAAGCGTATAGATTTTGCAGCTTCAAATTGATAGGGCAACAGGCTGCTGTATTTTCAAAGCATCCCCCTTCATACATGGGTGAAGTATATCCGCTTCACTTTAGTAGATCCCCAAGGTGTAAATCGAATCCGCCTGACTTTTCAGGTACCCAGCCACCTGTACATAGGAGTAAGACTGAGCCGAGCTTGTTGGAAATTAACCAACCTGTCTAGAGCTGATGGCATTTTTCTGCCAGCTGCGATTGCATACATTTCAGGCTCCTTGAAGGCGCTGCATTGGCTACTTGATGTAGTCAGCGGGCTTCAAACGGTACGAGTGTGGTGGCATCTCCAAAGATTCATGGAGAATCCATTGCGCCAGAGATGATCTCTCAAGGAAAATCAGTGGATTTTTGGCATTGATTTTGAAACCCAAGGAGAGGTGATGGAAGTAGATGAGTAGATTTTAGTGCAATACACCAAGCATTTTTGAAAGCAACGAATCGGCAACACTGGTTTTTGACGTCTAAAGTACCCAGAAGGTACTTTAGTTCCTGTACAGATTTTAGACCTGGTGTTCGTCCTTGACGAAATTGGTATCCCAGGTTTTGCACATATCTGTGCTGGGTTTCCAAACCAGCCAATGTCTGGTGGAAACTTGTGGGAGAGAAACTCATCCCGTGACGGACAAACACAATGCTTGCTTCGCATTTGTAACCTGGGGCATAGCATGCAGATACACAAATCTCCCTCTCTCTCTCTCTCACACATACTTACGCATATAATAAGCACGCAGATAATTATACATGTACAGACGTATTCATATCAGATATCTAGACACATCGGAAGTGCATTGACTTCGGAAAACATCTTTGACATTCTTTCACTCTATAGGTCCATACGCATATGGCACACATTCACACGTTGCTACCTGGGAAGCGTTGTGGACGCCAGGGCGTTTTGTCAGTAGCCTTGGGCAAGGCATCGGGATGGCTTGGGATCGATGGATGTCGGGGAAGGGCCAAGTTCGCCTCTTGAAAGATAGGGTTTGGAATATTGGAGTTTCTGCATTTTTGGAGTGGGAATGTATCAAAGCTAGACACCTAATTTAAGTAGATACATTTGTTAGATATTCATAGATATCATGATATTCTCATTTTGACGTGTGTAAAGGAACTAGAACATATTCTGCTGCGTTTTCTTGTTGGGCTTCTAGAGAGGCCGTGCCATTTCCATGATGCTTATGTCCAAATTTGATGAGCTGAAAAAAATGACCTCTACCAAAATTCTCTTAATGTTTGTAGATTCATACATCCCTGAAACGAACATATCCACTGAAAATTGGCTTTCCCAAAAGGAAAGGATCATCTTCCAACCATCCATTTTCAGGGGCAAGCCAAGCTGATAGTTTTGGGGGGCATAACTTTTTGTTACTCATTGTTTCTTATTCGTCCATACCGCGGAAGTCGTTAGAATTCACAACGGAAATCCAAGAAGAGACATGGGAAGTATGCCCACATTGAAGGTTTGATGCAAGTTTTTGGACCACCGCCTCCGGATATAGATAATGGTTTTCCTTCTCGAGAGGTGGCTACGTTTTAAATTTGCGTGTGTCTTGTACCGCTCCAAGGTAAGTACTCCGGCTTGGTGAAAACCCTCAGAACACAGAAAAGCAAATTGCAGCATGGCACAGGGGGTATATGCAAGATATGAATGTGGCGACCAGGCCGTGTTGGCCTTGAGTATCATCGCTGGAAGTGGGCAGTTCGACAGCCCCAGTTTTTGGTGAAGCATGGTGAAGCCCTGCTGATGCAAAGCCGTTGAAAGGGAAAATTTAGGGATTCCCCCTTCAGAAAGTGGAACAAACCTCAATTTTTTTCCAACATTTTGTTGGAAATCAATGGAAAATCTTGGTGGATTTTCAAGGGTCCCCCACCTTCCAAGACATACCTGCAACACTTGGGATGATAAGATGCCTTTTTGTAAAGGCGTATGTTTTTTTCCTCAAGTTTGGATGGGTTTTGGGCCACACCCAAGGTGCCTGTGTGATAGTCTCTAGTGTTGAACTAGGGTTACACGACTGTATTTAGCTGAGGGTTTAGCGGCAGGGTTACAATAAACTTCATGGTCTCCATTTTTGCTTTTTGGTGATGTAAGTTGATTCAGATCTGTCTACAAGTTCCTTATTGCTGGAGGGTAATCCACATCACCTGTTTGTGCCATTGAAATGATCAACATACTGACTTGAGTAGTGACCTAGTGATGAAACATGATCATCACATGAAAGCTTGTCCATTTGAAATGATAGACGAGTACTGTATATACTGGTAACTGGCACTACACAGATGTCACACATATATAGCCGCTTTTGGTGAAGCCACCCGCACACACCTTGGCGTCAGTTTCTTGTTGCAACCGCTCTTGGCCTTCGTAAAACGTTCCAACTCTTCGGAGGTTTGCCGGGGTGGAAATCAATGGGAGGTTGTTGCGGGCCTGGGTGGGTCGACATAACAAGAGGTGATTTACAATTCCAAATACCGAAAAAGCAATGGGATTTTCATCAGTGCAGGATACTTGGTAAACAGGGATGAAACAGCCCCAAAAACATCCAAAAACATCACCCCAAAACATCATTACCTCGGTCATGTGGGGAATCATCTTCACTTGGCCGTGAGAGATGGCCTTGTTTTGTTGGGGATAGTAGTGAAGTTCATCAACTTCAATCAAAATTCGTCTCTTTTCTTGGAGGGCAGTTGGGAGAGGCATTCATTTCGCCAAATGTTTGCAGGACCAATTAAGGTTGATGATTCATACATGAATTTACTTTTACATACTCTGGTTTGAGATGTTTAAAGGGCATACATATTGCTGGACATGAGTGAGAGGGAAGTGAAAAGATCTGTCAAGGATGGATTGGTAGGACGACTGGGGGTCCTTCATTTTCAAGGGCCGAAGTGTGTTGACCAATGTTGCTCCCAGGCGTTTCTGGCAGTAACGTTGGGGACTGTGCTCCTCTCATCCAGCCTTACTCAGGCAGGGTTCGGGTGGAACATGTGAACATTGCTCCAATTTGCTCCCACCTGCATGCTACTGCAATTTCTCTTGCATGTATCTTTTTTGGTTTTGATCATTTTAGGTTATATGATATATGATCAGGTGTCTTATAACCGGTATTTGTATTTATATTTGTACATATTGCGAGGTCTCAGGCTGATGTTCACATGGCTATCAAGTTTTTTCTTTTATTATATATATATTCACACACACACGAATATATATATATATATATTCACACACACACACATATATATATATATATATCCTCGTCGGATGTAGGTTTACTATGGTTTACTGCCATAAATGGTCTTGCTGTCGAAGTCCAACAAAACAGCAACAAAACAAGGGGTGTGAAATGCAAACAACGAAAAGGGGAAAGCATCATTTGACTTTTTTCAGTTGTTGAGAGGTTGAGGTGTTTTTAGTGTATATCTTCCCTTGTCACTTGGATGTTTGGGGCTATACATATATATACCCTAATATATACATTTATATACATATATTTGTAAACCTTCTTTCATGATTGACAGTTGAAACCATGTAGCCAGTGAAACTTACCCCAACTGATTGAACTGAGATGGTACCGGTTTCAGCTACCACCAAGGTTAGAGTGTCGATCGTCCAAGCAGTTGTTGGAAACACCAACAGCTTCAGCATTTTTTTTGGTAAGGTATACTCTTATCCTAGAATCCGTTGAACAACTCTTCCATTGGGGCCCAAGATGTATCTACCATCTACTTTTATACGATGCGCACGTCCACCCCAAAAGGTGGGCCAGTGGGGTCATTTTTGGCAAAATGATCCTATCAGACAGGTAGGAGAGTGTATCATTCAACAGGTGGTATCCAGTACAGTATTCATATGGGGGTTTCCCAAAATGGTGGTACCCCCAAATCATCCACTTTAATAGGATTTCCATTATAAACCATCCATTTTGGGGTACCCCTATTTTTGGAAACACCCATATTGATTTCTTCCAGTTTACCGGCAATAGTAAAACACCAAAGGTTTTTAGGGGGGTTTTGAAAACAGGCCTTTGGCCTCTCGGAAACTTTGGGTGCCTTCGTTGGTGGCGTTTTGGTAGCTGAAACAGATTACAAGCATCAGATTGAGGCAAGGGGTAGGATGGTGGTAGGATGGAGATGGGATACGTGAAGTACTTTAGACTCTCGCATTTTTTGGTTGGCAAATCAAGAGTTCCATGGGCCCTGGCTCTTGTGGGAGTTCTTTTTGAAGAATCCCTGTTTTTTATTACAACAATATATCTCTAGTTATCAGCCTTTGCCATGGAATAACAAAAACCGGCAACCTTGGCTTCCCAAACTTGCGACTTGCCCTTGGCCCAAAAAAGTATCTGCTGTACCTCTCCATTAATTGGAAAGTGCCAACCAGGATGCTATCACATCATAGACACCATCAGGGTGGGGATGCAGCACATGGGCCACTGTAGCTGGAACATCCAGAATTTTCAATGTGAGTTGTGATCTAGAAGCCAATCGTAACCTTCTGATGAATATCAGTGATGGCTGTTTTATTAGGAGCAGGGACCGGGCCAGACTGATTTTCCACGTGCGAACATTTCAGGGTTTAGTTTGAGGTCTATGTTTACAGTATATGTGGGTTTCCTGTCTAAGATGAGATTGGGTGACTGACCAGAAGTGCACCCAAGATTTTGTTGTGTTACCAAGCGGGGTTCTTGGTGTACGGCCTGCATCCGATCCAATGTTGTGATGCTTCGAGGGAAAACCTCAGCGGTTAGACTCTTCGCCGCCGACGCCGGTTTGCCTTAGAGCGGAGATGGCCGCAATTTACAGCGACGCAACATCTTATCCATTCAAATCAAAGTAGTTTCGCTTCTGATGGGTGATTTTTTCGCAAGATGAGAAGTTCCACCTAAAGAGTTTGTCCACAACTCCTGAGCCATTTGAAGTGGTAGTTTCTCTCTATTCATCAAGGTTGATGTTTTGCAGGGGGTTGTCTAAGCAGGTTTGATGGAGACAAACAGCTGAAAATGATGCACTTCCTGTGGGGATTTAAATTTGAGTTTCAGAATTTTATGGAAATCATTGTGTAGCTGTATAAGGGCTCTGACACACATCTAGATAAGACATATATAGGTGAAAAGCATTATGTATCTATCCATTCTTTTCGATTTTAATCCAGTATGACATTATGACACATTATGACACATTCATTTGAAATCACTGGATCGTTCTTCTTTCAACTCACATTTCTGCAGCCGCGGAAAACATTAGCGCCTGAAAGCCAAGTGGGATGAGTGGGACGGAGGCTGCTAGGCTCTATGACGCTTGGGCGAAAAACGAAGGCGGTGATATGATGAGGTGGCAGGTGCAAGGATGGATGAATGATGCAAGCATTATCCACGGAGGCCTAGGAGACTTAGGCAAAAATCATGACAGGATCCTACAAAACCCATCCAGGACTAAACATCTATATTCTAACTTTACGGTCGGAAGATCAACCAGCTTCATCCTGGGTGAAATGGCTACCTTTGGGTTTCCGCAGCCATTCCTGACCCCAAATCGGCAACCGAGGAAATCGTGGCACAGCGGAGGTATTTGGAATCCGAGAACCACCCCTTGAACTACTACGTGGGGGATCCAAGCAAAAAAAGAGTGGCAGGTGATGTTCAAGTTTGCCCAAAGGTCCGGACTTCTCTGATGTAGGAGCTGGGAAAACCAAAGAAACTCTCCATGGATATCACCTTGTAAAGCTAACTTTTCTTGGCCTTTTAAATGACTTTGATCATTTTTACAGTCATCTTTTGATTGGTTGTTTGTAAAGAAGCTCTTTCAACTCACAATTTGAGAATTTGTGGTTGGTCATTTGGCCTCGGCTGGAGAAAAGTTCGATTTTCCCACCCAAAACACCCTCTGATTTTGGGTTACGACTCGCCAAAAAACCAAAAGGGTTGTCACGTTGTCCTTCCTTTTCGTTTCCTCCAAACTTCACCATGTCTTTCCCTTGTAGCAATGGTAGATGATGTTCCTCATTGCCTTGGCATCATTTCCAAGTCGCAAGTCGTATCTCCCAAAAAAAATCCTGAAGCTGGGTGACTTTAGCAAATGAATTTGAGTCGAAAGGAACCCATCCCCAAAAAGGATTGGTACTTATACAGTAGAATGCAGGCCCCAGAATGGATTTTGTAGATTATAGTAGGATGGATGAGAATATTCGAATTTGATCAACTTGAGAAAAGGCTTGGCTCACGCCTTGTTGCCGGAGTGGCAACAGCTCTAGTTCCTATCATTGGGCACCTTCACCTTCTGAGGGATCTACAACCCACGGGGGCAGAAAACCCTATGGCCCTTACCACCCAAGGTCTCCAAAATCCGCCAATGTATCAAGTCGCCTGGGGCTGAGGTACAGCAGGGGGGGAAGGTTGGATGTAGTTTCCCAGCAGATTGAGAAGAAACGGGGTGCAACAAGTACACGTCCCAAGAATTGACATGATCCCTGAAAACGATGGGCTGAGAGTCGAATCAATCTACTGTAACCAATTAGATAGGACCCAACTTCCTTTTCTTGCTACCCAATCGTGCTTGGAACTCGCGAAGTCCACATGTTTAATCATGGAATTTCACCCTCATGGAGGTTGGCCCCGGGATTTTTTCCTGAAGAGTCAGGAGTAGAACTTCTATTTTCACCTTTGCAGTTGAATTTTTTCACCTTCATATGGTTGTAAAGGATTGAACATAGACTTTCCAGTCTCAAAGTGCCTTGGCCAAGTAGATATTCATATGTATTTATCATGAATTTCACATATATATATATTTATCATAAGTTTCAGCATTCCGAAGTTGGATGTAGATGTGAGTTTTTCTGCAACTTGGGTGACATCAACAGAGGTTACGCAGAATCGTGGTATATACTTGGAGGGATTCGAAGGCCCTGCCTCCCCGGGCCACAGGATGTGGACGATCTTTTGGAACGATTGGAAAAGGAGACACTGACTCGAACTTCTGAAAGTGCAAAAACGCTTGTGGTTTGGCATTTGGCAAATGGCTGAACTCGTGGAATGAGCATGGTGGAAATGCGGAGGTAGGTACGTGCAGGTCAAGGCAATTTAGGTGCTTGAAGGTTGGGAGATGGATGGCTGGCTGAATTAAGGGAGCAAAAAGGTTACAGTAAGGTGGAGGGGATAAATAGCAGTTAAAGGATGAGCTGAGAAATTGTCATGAAATACTCTTCACCACTACCAAAGCCCTAAGCCTTTCACCCCAGCTTCCTTTCCAAGAACTTTTGGTGAGGAGTTGGAAGGGGAGGAGGAGACGTTGCTTCGTGCTTTCAAACTCTTTGACAACAAGAAGCAGAACAAACTCGGGATCCTCAGCAGCAAACTGATGGGCGAGGTCCCTGAATCTCCCATAAAAAGTTCCAGTGCTTGAGAGGAACAGGGAAACTTCAGGAAACCTCCCGAATTGACAGAAAAACAATTCTCAGGCGACGTTTTTTCATTTTGAAGTATTTTCAAAAAACTCCACTTCAAAGCCATACAACGAATCATTTCGGATTTTTGATCCTTGAAAATGTTGAAGCCTCCTGAAATCTTTGCGAAAGGGTCGGGTCGGGAGATTAGAAATCCATGGCCTGGAAAGAGAGCCGGAACATCCATAGTGTGATTCGGCTGCCCCAGAACCTTTTAGGTGCTTTTTTGAGAGCACCTTTTTGGGGTATCAACCTGCTGTGTTGATATAGTTAAGATAGATCATTCATATACATTCTCGCTCTATATGTATACATATTTTTTAAATCTAAATGCAATCTGCAATATGATGTTGCCTGTCGAAGTTGGTGACTTGCATCAGCCCATTAACATGTTACACCATGTTCTACTAGCATTTTTGGTTGGTGTTTCTGTTTTGTTCCCTCCCATTTTAAAGTTTTCTTAAAGAGTTTATAAAGCTAGATGGTCTTCTTGCAGCGGTTACTTGTTGGTTTGTTTCGCGGTGGCCTCCTGGATGTATCACTTCGAGGTTTTGAACTAGATTTCCACTAGCCCAAACTTAATGTCAAACCTGGAATTAAACTATTTGGTGATCCACTCATTGGGCAGTCAAGTGTAGCTGCTTGAGCAGATCCATCCAGTTGTTCCCCTGCTTGGACCTACGATTTGAACTTGAGGAAAGGCGATTTGAAGAACATGAATCGCCTCTTGGTCTTTTGGAACCGGGCAAGAGTTCCAATTTGATATATATATATATATATAATATATATATTTGAAAAATGGGTTGAAATCACCATGTGGTAAAATACAATTTATCTTAAGGTCTTTTCGAAATCAGGAGCAAAGAACACCTTAATGTCTTTATTTAGATTCGGTTGCGAAGGAACTTTGCCTTTCAGTGAAGGTCACCTCATCGTCTGCCAGACACGGATTTTAGAGTCTTACATGACGTCCTGAGTGACGTTTTCTCGCCCTCAAAAGATAGTGAAGTATATGTTTGGACCTAACCCTTTTCGTGTGAAAAAAAAACAAAATGTCAAGACAGTGGATGACAGTGGTGGGTGAAGTAGAATTCTCCTTCAACATCCTTCATGTCAATTCATCGTGACTCTGCCAAGCTTCCATCCTAACCGGAAACCGAGAGATCAAGGCTACTTGGGCTTTCCAGCTGAAGAAGCGGACTTGATCCTTTGCATTTGACCTGGTGGTTGGTTGAGGTATGGGACTTGGATCATATCTTGGAGATAAGTGTCACAACCAAAAGAAGACAATGAATCTTAAGTTCAACTGTGAAATTTGGTGCCTTAAACCTGGTTTAGCCCAGATCATTGTAATTTTTTCCTTTTGCGGGTGGGAATCCTTACCACATTCATCAAGGAGTGCCTCTAAGATCATGGGATGGAACGGGGTGGGATTGTTTTTGCATAACTTACGACGCTGAAAACATGTCATTCCAAAAAGGAAGGATCAGCTTCCAAGGTTGGAGTGCACTTGTAAAGATCAATCTATTGATCCGAGACTCACTTCGTGTAGGGGTTTGCGACCTCCGTACCATGCCGGACTAAGTAAGGCCCTAGGCCCTTGGTGCTCCCCGAAACTCTCAGAACGACCTTGGCTGACATGACCCGAAATCTGCTCGTGAATTTGATGTTTGATGGCAGGGGCAGGTACCTGATTAACTCATGATATGCCGATATGCCGCCTAAACTGAGGAATCAGCTGATGGTGATGATCGATACGGTGCGGTGCCTAAGTAATTGGGAAAAACCTGGATACGCCACGAAGGTGCACAAGAAATCCATCCCCCAAAAAGTATATATGGCAGCTTAAAAGATGAAGGGGCCCAAAAATAAAGGAACTGTAAATGCATCTTTTTTTATGCGCCAGAGTTTCGGGAGGGAGATGTGAGTTTATCGAAAAATATATCAGATGTGGAGTCATCATTCTCTGGCAAACCTCCCTCCAGTGGTGATCCAAAAAGACTACCTCCCACTGGCCTCTGATTCTAGGGTGGACAGTGGTGGTGGTAGTGGTTATCCTAATCATCATAGTGGCATATAGTGGTGGTGGTAGTGGTAGTGCTGCTACCAATGCTAGTGACAGATTGCAACTAGGGAACCGGGAAAGTGCAGCTTTGCACACCACCCTTGGTTGCCTTCAACATTTGTTTCATTAAATCAAATCCTTTACGTATAATACAATCATGTATGCATACATATATTTTACGTACATAATATACATATGTACATATTGATATTGTTCATTTCTTTGTTTGGTTGGCTGTGCATCTATTTTTTCAAGCCATTGAAGTGCCTTTTTTTTTGGTCCAGTTCGAGGACAGGAGCAACACTATCACCTTTGACGAGTTCCAAGAATATGTGCCTTGGATGGTCATGAGTCATCCTACCGTCTCCTCAAAAGATTTGATTTCCGGAAAGTGAGTGTATAATCATGCAAGGACTCTATGCGTAACTTTGCGTCTGAACCGCATCCTGGGTTCAAGTCAGTGAGTAAAGTACAATCTTTGAACTATGTGTTCAAGAATTGGAAAACCAATTATATACTACGATGAGGCGTAGGCGTGCATTATTTGAAAGTATTTTGAGACATCCTGATTCAGAGTATGTGGATGCTGCATACCAATTTTGATCATCATTTCTTTGCCTGACACGATGTGACAGCTGATGGAAGGAAGATGTTGATTTGCTACCCTGCTACAGGAAGATGTTGTGCGCCACCAAAATCAATAGATATCAAGACAAACCACTTCGAGCACCCCCCCCACCCCCCCACCTCTTGCACTTTCTTTTTCGGGCCGGGTGTGATTCACACTCCCTTAAAAACATTTAAAAACCTTACCTCAAGAAAACCCCCACTTATGATGGACAAGAAAACATCATCCAGACCGTTAAACGCCTCCTCCCCGTCACATCGCTGCGATTTGGACGCCAATGGTGCCGCTTCTCCGAGCCCCGCTTCCGCGCTGCGTTTCGCTGCAACTCCGCCGAGAGTTCGCTTCGGGGGCGCGGCTCAGAAAGCCCAGCCACTTGGGCGAAATTGGGGCAGGAAGGACGACGGGGGGGGGCGGGGAAGAAGTGGTTTAGGATGCCAGGAATTTTTCCCTACAAAAATGAGGAGCCACTTCAGTGAATGAGTGATGACAACCTTTTCTTGTCTTGATTCCAGGTTTGTTGGCGATTTTTTTTTCTTCAAATGTTAGTTTGCCAACAAGGTTTCAACTGACTGTTGTAATAGAGTTTTAAGTTTTAAGAGTCGACGCAAGCAAAAAGCTCCTCTTAATGTGGTGACTAGAACCAATATCCGGTTGGACATCCTTTTAACACGTGCTCCTTGGCCATTGCAGTGGTTGGTGACTTCAAACGAGACCGCATTCAACTGATGTGGAATTGCCCGCAGAGGTGTCCACGATGCTCCGCAGGCGGTATCCGTCGACCAGTGGAGTCGAACAAGTGATCTCAGTGGAGCGTATTTTGCTTCTAGGGAGCCTAGATCAGTTGAGTCTGGTGTATGCATGAATGTGTGTTCAAAATTGATGTGTACACAAGACGCACTGTAGATACAAATACTTGACCGGACGTATTTGACAAGTCCATCTATTACTGTGAGTAAGTGCAAGTATGTATGTAGTGTTTACTGGTTATTTGGTGTTGATTTTCATGCTTTGGATTGCGGTGTGAGTTTGACCATGAGAGGAGTGTGCATATGTTTTCTCACTGAAATACAGATATAGAGGTACAGGGCATATGAGTTACTATACATATTACATATGCATCTACATATGTATATATAATTTCTATATGTATATATACTCGTCTCCTAGGCTTCCCAACTGCTTGTACATAGAACCAAGCCACTAGATCACTTTCCAAACATTTGGTTTTTGCAGAGGGTTCCACCCTGACTGGGTTAGCAACTGAGGTGTAGACCATAATCATCCAAGGACAACGGTTTTCTGCTCAACGAGCAATCACCCATTTACCTCCGCTAGATACCATTTTGACAAGTCAACCAAGTCATGGCTTTTCCCCAAGGACTTCAGCAAAAACTAGGGTGGTTTCATAAGTCCCCCAAAAAGCTCACCTTGTAAATGTCCATGTCATGATGGGAAGGTGATGAGGCCCGGGGACTTTGTGGAACTGTCCACGGTGATCCGCAACTGGTGGGCTTTTCCAGCGGTGGGCTTCAACTCCATTCTGGCGGGGGGGGGGGGTGGAAGGAAGCAGGAAATCCAAGGAAGTTGAGGGCTTGTGTAGATATACAATGGTGATTAATATGTCCTCATTCTTGGAAGTTATGAATTGACACCCAGGTAAATTGAAATAAGACCAAGGATATATAATCTTTTTGCAAATTGTGGCGGTGTTTGCAGAATGTCAACCCCCAACTATGTCAAGGATATACGACGGTGACAGCAAACAATATCTTTTCCATCTGCCCAGAAGTCATATCTCAGGGAGTGGTTTCAATATGTGTTTTGAGAAAATCACCCCGCAAAAATGGACAAAGAAGTTCTCAAAAGATGGGTGGTTGAGACCTACTATAAGAATCCCAACTTTCCAGGCCGGGCTTTTAGCAGTGCTATTGGGGCAGCTAAGGGGGCCTTTTGGATGATGCACTTCCCAAGTTTTTGGGAGCTGCTTTCCAAGTAAAACTGATATAGTCATGCAAATTGTCCTCTTCCAATAGGACATACATCTACAGATTGGCGGACTTTCCTTTACAATGTTAGATTGTCAGCAGTTGAAGCCAGGCAGGATGTTATTGAAACGGCTGCGTTGCACAGGAGCTTCCGGTACACAAATTTGAAGTGCTGCATGCAGATGAGGAGGGGATCGTTTGTGACCAGTGTAAAAAAAAACTGCGGGCGTGAAAAAATTCAACAAATGTTCCAAACCTCACTTAAAGATGGGATTCGCCTGGATTGGGGTATTTGGCAAAAGTTGTAACTCATTTCTACCTATCGGAACATCCAGCTGCCGCGGCGCTCCCGAAAAGGCTTCTCAATAGCAACTTCGAAGATGACAAGGGAGCCATATTGATGGAGCTAGCAGCTAGAGTAGAGTTACTGTCAAAAGTATAGGTTCAATACAGAATAAAATGAATGCCAGAAATGTCCCAAGTTTTGGCATTCAAACCTGCATCTAAATTTGGACAGTTTGCCTCGTTGTCATATTTGGATAATGTGTTTTTAGATATTCGATATTAAGAGATTGTGAGATAGGACCTTTCAAACTCAGACACTCCAAATCTGTGGTAATGGTAGAGGTGAGTTTTTAAAAAAACGTATTTTAAGGAAACCGTAAGTTTGAGACCCAATTGGATATTCAGAGACACACGGCCAGAGGATTTCGTTTCTTGAAACGGGGAGCACTGGGGCCCCCCCGCGGAGGACCAACCTTTGGGCACAGTAGTGGTACCAAACAGCGCCTGGGCTTGTGGAGTTCGTATCAAGGTGGCTTTTCTTAGCTTGAAAGTTACACCACTTGCGGCGGGAAATTTGACACAGATAATCGACTTCCTGTACCCCAAAACATATGTCAAAGATGCCAGCTTTTTAGACCGATTTTTTGGCATCCAGGAATCACCATTTTTTTTTTGATGTAGGTCGGTGTAAAAAAATTGCATTCCAGCTGATGAGGTTGAGAGGGGTCACCCTTACATCCCCTGATGTTGGAGCCCGGGGTGCAGGGCGTGGAATTTGTAGAACTGAATCGAAATGTACGGGATTGTGAAAATAAACGGCCGAGATGGTGATGTTACCCATCATTCATAGGTGGCAAACAGTGGCAGATAGAATCAGAATCATTATGTTTCAGGTGAGAAGATCATCCTCAGCTGAGTAGTTTAGACGGCTACACTGGTTGCACTCCCCCGAAAATGCCCATTCAAAATCTACCACCTGGGAATCCATACTCTACACTATTCCCATTACAGTATCCTTTGCCTCAAAACTGCGTTTGGTTCAGCGGAATTTGGAGAGGCAGGAATCATGGAAGACCTTAAATTATTACGCATGGAATCGTGGTTCAGGTAGAGAAGTTGAATGATGATTTGAGGGTGGTAAGATCAATGATCCAAATTATCATCGTTTGTTACTTGTTGTTTTTCTTTGATCCACCTTTTGAATCTGCCAAAATTTGAGGCATTTTTGGCCTGCCCATCAGGCAGGGTTTACCAGATTGGTTGGGTCAGGTGGCAGCAAACAACGAGCCGTGCCACAAAATCAGATATCCGAGATATTTGATGTGCATGTTTCGCTTGTACCCCTATTGAGGTTCATACCCTCATTATGAACCTTACCAGCACAATATGGTGATATCTTTCCTATTCCGCTCACTTATGGAGGAGCAATTTCCGAAAGGTCATGGCGTTTTTTTTTTCCTTTTCGTTGGTGAATTGAGCGTGGCAGATCCCACTGCACAGGAAAGACATCCTCTTCAAAGTCTATTGGTTTCATCGACGGAAGTTGCAAGGTTACCTTGCGCCTGGGAATTTGCCAAACTTGCGGCGAAAACGTGAAACAACCTGACAGGGTCCACTTGGCCTGCCCATGGGTTTCTGTTTGAGAAGATGTGGAAAAAGAGGGATTGGATGATTTCCTTGTGAAGTATATAGTAACATAGTAGGTCAGTAAGTTAGTCACTAGTCTTTGCGCAAGTAGAATCTTTGCCACAGTTTTTAGGGGAGTTCACAACTGGGACATCAACCCTGCGAACGTTTCAAGATTTGGTGCATGGCCGATAGCTCGGGCACCACAAACGGGTAGAAAGATACCACCCCAGCTCGATCAGTAAAGAGAAGCAGAGAAACAGAGAAGTGTTGAAGCCAATGTGCAGTACGTGTTTGTTTATACATGTATGTTCATATGCATGATCATGATGTGTCCCCAAAAAACCCCGTGGGAACTGAGGATACGATGACGTTTTACAAATGGGAATGGCCCGGATCCAACAAAAAGGCTCGCAACTTGGCGCAGATCTTGGCCTCGTGGTTGGAAGGGTTGGAAGGGTGGTGGCCTTGTGTGTTTTCCAAAGTCAATCACTATATCTCCTTTTTGGTTAAAGAGATTCGAATGAGTTACCGGGGATTCCCAGGGTTTAATGATCAAGACAACTAGGAATGTAAAAGATGACTTGGTGAACTATTGAAAGTGGAGTAGAGTGCCGATGCTTGGGGCGCTTTCGCACCCTGAGCCGGTGGAAGAAAAAAATCTGCTGAACATCTGAACATTATATACATATTTTTTTGGAACAGCTTCGATTCAAACATCCGGAAGCAACTTCGTACTATGCCAAACAACTATGAATGCTGTATATAAACAATGCTGTCAGACTGTGCAAATCTCACAGTCTCAGTGACAGTGGATTGCCTACTCTTGTGGCCGGGCGTCTGTGGCAAGCCCAACTTGGATGATCAGTTGTGCTGAGTACCCGCAGGGTTACAAGCCAACAAGTGGGAGATATACCAAAATTTTGGATGAGATATAAACCATCTTTGCCTAATTTTTTAACATTTGTGACGCTCCAGAATCCCTGATGTATGGAATTAGTTGCCTTACTTTGGTTCCATTACGATGATTTTTCATGTGGCATTCCACTCCAAGGGCCCAAAGGATCCCTGTTACGAATGGCCAGGTCTTCTTCATGTCGACTCTCCGTGAAAAATCAACCACCAATTGAACAGATGATGATGATGATGATGATGATGATGATGATGATGATGATGATGATGATGATGATGATGATGATAGTGATGATGATGATGATGATGATGATGATGATGATGATGATGATGATGATGATGATGGTGATGGTGATGATGATGATGATGATGATGATGATGATGATGATGATGATGATGATGATGATGATGATCCGTTTTTTTTTTGGGAGAATGCTAGAAATGAAAAAATGGTGCTTCCTAAAGTCAGATTTGCTCCCCCCACAAAGCTGCTTGGACCTTTTGGGTTCTACCATGTGAAGGCCTCATTGTGTCCCTTGAACATGCCAAGTTGCCAAGCCACCAGGAAGTCAGAAGAAGAGCGGCAAGGGTCGTATGGGTCGACGAAAAGCGCCCGGACGATGGGAAGGAACCCACTGCCATGCGTTGCGGCCCCGTGTCTTGGTTCCTTAAAACGATTTTTTTGGACGGAGGTTTTTCCGTGGAAATTCTTGGTGTTTTTTTTCTTTTTTGCGGGTGGGTCACCATCAAGGGTGAGGAAAAACAAGGGAGGTTCCCGAGTTGATAAAGTAACGGGAGGTTTTCACCCAGCAGTTTTGGGTACGTATAGTTGAAGTTCCAGATTACCTCATCAATTTCAGGGGAACAATTCAGGATCCCTTCCTATCTAACCCCCTTTGTCTGGAGAAGCTGACATTTGGCGCGGTGGTGGGTTTCGAACAAACTCTGGAACAAGAATTACGTCACGAAACCCGACCTTTATCATTTCGCGAATGGTGGTTGATATGATGAATCCTCCAACATATCTCAACATTTCAGGCTGGTCTTCTTAAGAAACAATCCCGTTTGTTGCTTTGTCCTCTAGTGCTTGAACTTCAACCCAACAGGAGTAAGCGCCCTTGTTTGTTTCATTGGGCGAGTCTGATTTTAGTTCCCCCTAGTTAAACACAGAGGGGTTTATCTTTCCAGAGTTGTAATATATTTTCACGTCAACTGGTGCATGCTGGGATTTTGGCCATAAACATTAGTTAGGACACTGCATCATGAATCGAAACGGTGGGTCGCCCAGCCCAACTTTGTCACAACCCCAACCTCTTCAAAACTCAGTGGGGCAACAATTGCCAGTATCTCGAGCTACATCCTCAAATGATCAGGTGGTTGACTCGTTGCTGTAGATTCTTGAGAGAGCCAATTTGGGATCATTTGGGACTCCATTTCCTTGTATTTCCTAAGGGACCAATCACTGGATAGTTGTCTAGCCTTCCCTCGATCCTAAGGAGATTGGGGAAAGACAAAGGTCAACGTGCGGGTCATTTGGCAAGCGTACCTTGGATAAGTCATGTGTTGCCAAGGTGTGATGTGATTTGGGATGCCGGGGAAAATCCCGTTGAATCCCCGTTTTGCATGAATTTTGGGATTCTAAATCCTCGGAAGGGCTGGGTCATTTTTTGGAGGTTTTTTTTCTCTGGGGGGGAAAGGTCGAGAAACACACTATCAAACAGGCTTTTGACATACAGTTTTTGGTGCAAGGGATAGACATACTGGTGCAAATCGTAACATATCCCTAGAACACTGGGGGGGGGGTGGAAATATGCCCTCAAAATGGCATGTTGTTTAGCAGGGGTGTCCAAGGAATCCTTTACTTGGAGCATCTTAAGATGTTGACAGGCATCCATGATTTGATGGCCATGCCGACAGGGTCACTGGTGCTCCCTTGTGTGCCAAGGGAGCCCTGATAGGATTGAGACGCTGCCTTGGTGGTTTGGGGTGGTGACTTACTGGTCTAGGGTAGATTTGCGAGAAATCATCCCTTTCAGATAGGGTTTTTCCTAAATAGGACCAATCACCAACCTCAAATTTATACTGATTATATCTAATCGTTGAGATTTACACCCCCACATATGTCTCACCTAACATGCATATGACATGTTTACTTTTGGCTCAAGACACGCAAGTGAAAATAGTGTGCGTGTCAGATTTGCTGGTCATAATTGTTCAAAG
>DF244458.1:0-26727 GCA_000507305.1 Breviolum minutum Mf 1.05b.01 | reverse complement strand
GACTCACACACACACACACAGCCTTACACATATTGGAGCCAAGATAGGTACTGTTGCACGACGGTAATGAGATTTGTTCATTGCTCTAATTTTGGAGTCGGCTTCTTGTAGCATATTGTGTGTGTGTTTTTTTGGGTGTGGTAATGTCAATGGATGATATCATCATCATCATCATCATCATCTTCTTCTTCTTATTCTTCTTCTCCTTGTTGTTGCTGCTGCTGCTGCTGCTGTTGTTGTTGTTGTTGTTGTTGTTGTTGTTGTTGTTGTTGTTGTTGTTGTTGTTGTTGCTGCTGCTGCTGCTGGTGGTGGTGGTGGTGGTGGTGGTGGTGGTTGGTTGTTTTTTTGTTACCTTTCAGGACATCCATGCCTCGACCCACAAAATCTCCAGCAAATGCATGAAACTTGGTCCATCTTCACAGAAACCCATGGGGAATTGCAGGATGGTAGGCTTGAAGTGAAAATCCCCAAAAAATACCGGGGGAAATTGATGCTCGAAAAGAAGTCCGAAATTCCTGGGTTTTTTTGTTTTTTTTTTGTTGGGTCAATTTTGCCTAGTATATATTTTTTTTCGACATGCTGTTAGTTGAGGATGCTGCTCCCCCCAAGCCCGGGACACCGGACACCGGCGAGAGGCGTTCATCTTACAGGGGAGACATCCCTGATTACATATTTTGGGTCCTAGCCTGTTCGCTTGTATCAAAGATCCAAAAGATCTACCATTTTGGTTTACTGTAGTAGGGTAGTAGGGCTCTCATACTAACCTTGTTAGGAGAGTCCTGCAGGGCGAGGGTACGACCCAAACTATGTGAAGGAACTCCTTTCAGCCGATGAATGACACCCAAGGACGATCCCCGCAACGTAATCATGATAGACCAAGAAGCACCTGTTCACACAAGCAGGCACCTAGTGGTGTTTAAACGGCGTCTGTCACTCTAACTAGCATGTCACAGCCACCAGGAAAGTTTGCATGATGAATTTCCAGAAGTTTTATATTGCGTGTTTGTTCAATGGAGTTATGCTGAGAGGTTCCCGTAGCTAGTGTGATGAAGCCAACCGTTTTCGTAAGCACATATTAGCTATCTTAATATGATGTCACTACGGCATATATTTCCAATTTCCATTGTGTTGAAACCGATTCAACCCCCGCCCCCGTACAACCCTATAGGTGACGATTAAGCAAAAATTCTCCTTTAGGGTGAAGTTGGTTGCCACAGGAAACCTATTTTTCCAAGCTCCGCGAGGGAGAAGCCGTGGCTGTGGTCCAGGTGCAGATGTGTTGAGGGGGGAAATAGTGGGGACACGGCACGGCAAGGCGGATAATACTGTTGATGGAAGAAATCCGGTTAACCAGTTGAGGTAGGTAGTTTATCCCATTATTTAGAGGGTACCATTTTTTATACATCCAAGTTGGTGCAGGATTTCTTCCATCAACAGTATGAACGAATGAATTACATAGATAGATGAATAAACAAGTGCCTTCAGGTCAAAATAGATGGCACAGACGCCAAAAGACAGGTTGCTAAAGGGTCCATATAAACCATTATGTAGGGACTGTGCCATCTACTTTTCAACTACTGTGAATAGATAGATACATACATAAATACACACCCAAATAGAAAAAACAAATACACAAAATACATAGAGAAGAAGCAATCCAAGAGACTTTGGGTTGAAATTCTCGAATCTGAAAAATACCAATAGCACCTTCCAAGCACATTCGGGACTGTTTCAGTGTTTTCTTTTGACACCCAGAAACAGCTGTTTTAATTGTTCATGGTAGCTTGGTGATAGGCATATTAACATATTAACCAGGAGATTTCTCTCGTTTCATCTCCAATGAGAGCACTGTTTTGTGATTATTGGTGACTGTCGTGACAGTTTTGAACTATAATCGAATCTTTGATATAGTGGGAATGATTTTTTTTATTTGGAAACCTGTCAGCTTTTGTTGAACAAGAAACACTTAGATTTTAGGGATACTTAGGATGTTTTGGTAGCTTGGATAATATGGCAAAAGGAAGTACCACCAAATGTTTTACATGGGTGTACATCCTACGTGTCGCGCAGAAGGCGTCTCTTGTCCACGTTCGCACTGGATTTTTTTCTAGGTGGGAAAAGTCAGACTATACTTTCAAATTTCTACAAAACAAATCTCTATTCAACAGTTGTTATACGACTGTAAGGATGCCCCTTCCCTGGTTCAAAAGCTATAGATTTTGTTTTTATGCCATGATTTTTTGATAAGGAACGCATGAACCAAAAGGGTCAGAACTGAGAGAAGTTCCTCCCAGGATTGGCGACAAGTCTTTGTGCGCACAAAGCTTTTAGCACGTCAAGATGCTGAAGTTTTGGTACAAGGTTGGCAAAGAGGTGCGGATGAAATGCATTTTTTTTTGTGAATGCTGTGGATGGAAGAAATCCTGCACCAGTTGACGTGGAGAATCTCACATTTTTCATGGGGTTTCATGTGTAAAAGTTGGTGCAGGATTTCTTCCATTAACAGTATCACAGATACTGAAATAAATCTTCCCCACAAGAAAACTGTACTTTTTGACATTTCCTTTCAGTTTTTGTTTTTTGTTGGTTAAATTCACATTTTTTTCAACGCCTTGCAGGTGGTGCCCGACTGGCGGAAGCGGTGGAGACAGTTCCTGTGCATGAAACCTATGGTGGCTGGCCTGCGCTCTCTTTGCTACTGTCCCATCCCATCAGAGCATTAGCCAAGGAAGTGCAGTTTCTTTGGCCACTGGGAATGGTTAGAGCTTTTTTAGGGAACCCCTAATCCCTTCCCATAAGCTTCCCATACCATTCCCATACTTCTCGGAGTGGCACGGGAGCATGGGAATGGAACCTCCGACTCTTGGGGGTCGTTGGAATTTTCCTTGAAAATGGGGGATTTTTCGGATTGGTGGAGAACATTTTCAACTTCGAAACCCGGCTACTAGGCCCAAAGATGCACATAGGGTACCAATAGTATTTTGAATACCAACATATTGGAAGATTCCTCCAATCACCAGCTGTCTCGAAGCTTTGTTGGACATTTTTGACGCTTGTTTTCTATCCACTGCTATTGCAAGTTTTTTCAAAATCATCTGACAAGCTTGGAATGGAGGAAGGTGCAGGCTGGAATTGAGGTCAAAACATTGGGGATTCCACAACCCGGCAGCCAAGCAGAGAACCAAATAAATGCTTGATAGATATGGAAGGATTGAACGATACGTTGTTCCTAAACAAACGAAGCAACGTGTTTTTTGTGAACTACTCACCTGATTCAATATGTCACATGACCTAGACACCTACCTTTCCAATATAAGGATATAAGTGATATAAGATATGTATATATATATATCTACATTAAACATCTCATCTAGTTGTATTACTAGGCATGATCACCTGTAGATATCAAGGCCACCTGCGTCAACTTGAACCGAGGCCCCAAGCCGTTTCCTCCGTGGTGATCAAACGTGAAGGTTTAGTGTTGGATGAGGAGCTGGGCTTGGGAAGTATCTTGTCGTCCCAAACAATTGGTTCAAACATGTCCGGAGGAAGTCTGAAAAAACATCTTAATGATTAGGAAGATAGATCACCATGAACTTTTGAAGTGTTTTTGCTTGTTTGAGGTAACTGATGGTGAATATGTTTTTTATTCCATGGCAGTTTTGTTTGGGATGGTGAACACATGCCATCAAAGTCAGGTTTTAAGCCCTAAGCACTTGAAGAAGAGAGCCCTCACATCCGGAGAATCCTAAATGGTCCTATTTCATGGTTAGTCAGTGTGATTCCAAGGCATCACAACCTTGTTTGTTTTTAGGGATCCTCCTTGTGCACTGTACTAGCCATACTGTACTTAATGTAAAACACTTCAGGACTCGTGGTGATCCATCTTAGTGATTCTCAGGCGCATACCAAACCAAGTGTTTACTTGATTTTACTTGAAGCTTTTTTTTAAATGTAAATAAGTGAGGGGTAAGTGGCCATGATTTTTATGCCTACAAGTGACTAGGTTGTGGATTCGTGTAGATCAAAAACAGCTTGGTGAAGATGAGTGCTTCACCATTACCTGAGGTTTGCTGCGCAACAGCGAGAATCTCGCGATTTGTCACTGGCCAAACATGAAAAGGAACGAGTCAATTGTAGATCATGAAATTTCATTGGTTATCTTAGTTTTTTTGCAGTGTATCTGATGTATCTGGTTCAAGACATTCGAAGGATCAGGATATCAGGATTGTGAAATCTGGTCCCCTTGTTAACATGCCTATAGCCCTATATCCCATACTTAGTAGAAGTGCTTGTAGCAACTGACCACTTTCATCTACTGAAGCTACTCAACTGGCTCCAGTAGCTTATCTAGGGAGTGATGGCCATTACTAGGGCCATGGTTGGAGGCTAGTGACTACCCAGCCGTTGCCAGCTGGAAGAGATACGAATTATGTCGGGTATAGAGTCCCTCAAAGCCTAAAGTCCAGCTCGAAGGGGTTGACCAACAACACATGTGATATCTCGTTTTTGTCGCCTTCTGACATGTTCGATATTGTTTTTTCTGTTTCCTAAGCTGTATTATCATCATCGATTTTTCTGTAGTTTCTGCTGACATGTCCGTTTTTTCAATTTATCCCCTTCAGTGTTTGCGGTTATTTTCGTTTTTGTTGGGGGGCAAGAGACAAGAATGGAGAAATTTGAGTCTGTCTCAAAATGAGTATGGCCACCAAATCCACCCAGGTTTCTCAATAGAATCAATTGGTATTCCTATGGCGTTTGGGGCTATTATGCATTTGGAACACACCTATATTTTGAAATCATTAGACTTTATGGCATTTAAAAGGTGCTATATAATTTAGGTTTTTTTGGCCATCTGTAGCTATGATTGAAACATGTTGGACTTGCGAAGTTGTTGGATTTTACCACCGACTTCGAAGTGCTGAACATGTAGTTCTCGTCAAAAGACCCAGGCATTGATGGTGTAGACTATCCATTGGAGCATGACATTGCTGCTAGTCATCTGGGAGCCAAAGCAGAGAAGGAGTGCTCTTTTCTAGAATGCATTTTTTTCAGGTTTTGTTATGTAACTAGTATTTCTATTTTCGAAGGATTTTGATTTGGGCTCAGTGGTTTTTATGTTTGATATTATCAAAGTCTTTTTGTTGATGTTGTTGTCGATGCACTGCAAACATTTGTGTCCAAAAATATGGAACGTGAATGTGTGTTGGGAGTGAAATACCAGTGAAATTAGGCTAGAAACCGCAACTCTGAAGAAAGGTGGCTCTTGCCATGTTGATGTAGTTGGAAAAAGGGGTTCCTTTTTTTTCTCTAGGTTTGTGAAATCTAGTCATCTGCCCTCTGTCCAGATGCTTTGGAACTAGTGTCACTACAGTATCACTGTGATTTGGAGATCTTTACCATGAACGCTTGCTGCTTCAACAAAAACCGAGCCACCGACGAAGACAGGAGCGTGATCGGCGTTTTCTGAAGAAGATGATGTGGAGTCAAGCCGGAGGCTATCCGTCAGAGTAGGACAATGCTCAACCTTTTGAGGTTTCCAAAAAGGGTTGTACCCTGCCCCCGTGCCCCCTCCGCAAGTATTTTCCACAAGTACAACCATCAATCAACATGATTTTTCTAAAAATTACCTCAGGTTCATATAATAGGTCCTACATCTCAACAAATTTCAGTAGTGTGGGTGTTTCTAGCTTCAAAAAAGGCCGCCATTTTTATTTATAGAAAATGCACGTTTCATTTGTCTAAAACGACCCGTCAGTAACGATTTGCAGAAAATCGCCAGGCTGCGGCTGCTTGTTGATGGCTTGGTTCTTTCTTGAGTGGCGCATCAGTTCTGGACGATGCATTGGGCTTCAACCAAGCCCCGAACCTCCGTTGCAGGAAGGGATGAGGTTTCGGGGCGGGCCCCGAAACGGAGACCCCACGTGTTTTTTTTCCCCCAAGTTTTCCAGGTATATGGGGTGGTGCGGTTGGGGCACATCAAAAACAACTCTTACCCCCCCAAAAAATGGACTTCAATTTCCCACAAAAACACAAAGGTGGACGGATTTGAGGATCCCTTTCACGAATTTTGATGAGAGATATGTCATGATGAACATGGGCTGTCAGGGGTGTCAGTGTTTTTTTTCTTGCCATTGAAGTCCGGTGTATTTGCGCAATTTGTATCAACTTCAACTGACCTTGCTGGAAATGGTTGCATATTGGGATCCTGCTTGGCTGTAGTTCAGATGTGAATAGATGTCAGTTTCACCAGTAGAAAAGATGAACCAAAATAAATAATCTCCAAAAGAAGAGTTAAAATATCATCAAACTTGCCAGCAATAAATCCAATAACATCTTTGTTGATTCCGTTGGGAAGCTTATATACTTGGTTGAATGTCGTAGGAAGTTGTGTTTCTGTGATGTTTTTCGATTACTACTAGTTTCTTACATCGCAGGTAGGTGCTCCCCTTCACCAACACTTGTTTCGTCATTCCGAGGTGGCCTCAGTAGCTGTCAATCATCCAAAGGAGACCTTTGAAATCGGATGGGATCCTGTTGGAATGGGAGGCTTGGAATTGAACGTGTTAAAAGCGACGTCATCTGTTTTTTAGGTAGGTAGAAATGGTTGAAACCCAACATATTTGGGGGGGGGGGGGGGTGGAAATTTGTGTTTTATACAAAGAAGTTGAAAGATGTTGAAAGGAGGAACATGTGTGTTTATTATATCGCATAGGATCAATGGATGATCTATTTAAACCAGTTGGTTAGATACCATACGTTGATGAGTCCTATGGGTATATCGCTTCACTTCAGCCAAGGACTTCTCTAACAGAAAAAGCCAAGGTTGGGAAGAAAATACTGTATCACTTTCATACCTCACTATCGCATGTAATCTCATCTTGGGGGGAAACGGCTTGTATAGTATTAGGCATGTGCTATGCTGCTATGCATGCTACTTGTAGACTTATAGGATGATTCGAGTTCAGATTAATCAAATTGGCAACCAAGTCTATAGCCTCTAGGATTTTCCATTGAATGTCATTGAGACATTGACATTAATCTTAGCCAACTCTATAAATAAGCCGACTCAAAAAGCATTGTGTAGTTTGGTTATATCAGTTATATCACAGATATATGTATATATATATATATTCAAGTCTACACCACACTATACATAATATGTATATATACAGATATTACAACCATATCTAGCTCTGACCTCACCCAATTGAAGTTTGCCAACTTTTCAGGTTGGGACATTAAATGACCCGTTTTGGAGTGGTCAAACAATGCAAATGATGCAAATGTATGGTCATTTTGAGGGATTTCTCTTGTAAGAGTGCGTTGTTTGGGTTGGTAATATAATGACCCCTGTAGTATACAGAGAACAATATTATATATATATATATATCCTCCAGGGAACTAACATATCCCACCTTGGAAAAAGGAATATCATTTTTTAAACTTCCGGCTGGTAGTTGGTAGGGGATATGTTAATTCCCAGGAGGGTACCAAAAATAGGTATGAGTCAAAATTATCCTTTGGGTCCTGACTAGCTGGACAAGGGCCCACTTCGAAAAAAAAATATAAACTTGTCAGACCAGATGGTTTGGGGCCTGATTTGTGCAACCTGGAATTGAAGAGATGATACGGCTTATGTACGCATGCAAGCATACATGTATAATATCATATATAATCATGTACACATACTGTATATATCAGATATGTGCTTCATGTTCATGTGCAACAGTTTGCCAAATTTAAACTCAAAGCCTACCCAACATGAATGGGTTATCTCTTCATATTCTCTCTCTAAGGTTGAAGCCAACACACTAATTGGAAGGAGGGTTGTGTTTTTATATTTGTATTATATGCACATAAAACCATGGGTATATCCACAATTCACAATTCTAACATTGTACCACACAGCATCCGGGACTCCGGGACCATGATCTTATAATGATTTATTTTTGATGCGCCCATTCCGTGTGTTTCTGCGCACTTCCCACGAAACTGCCAAGGATGGTGTTTCGATGACTCCACGGTGGATCACCAGGAGAACCATGACTGGATGGTCACAGCGTGGCCTCTGCCGGCCAAAGAGCTGGAAGAGGAGATGGACGAAAGTGGCTGAAAATATGTCGATGTCCGAGGAGTGTTGGTAGTAGTTTTTCATACTCCACTATGTGAGTTGCTAGGATTTGCTAAACCCTTTTTTGAAATATATAGATACTTTTAATTGGTGGTGTGTAAATTGAACGGTTTTTTCATGAAAAGGAGATATTTTGTGTTTTGCCAACGAGAAGAATTGCACCGCCCAAAAAAGTCAAGCAATCCTTTGTGAACACCTTTGGCTAACAGTCACTCAGGTCTGTAAGGCATAGGGTGAAATACATGAATCAAATCGAATTGGAAAACAACATTTACCAATGCATGGTCTTAAGGTCTCCACACGTACTTGTTGGATTGTGTTAGTTGGATCGGAATTCATGCATGCCTTTGAGGATCTCTTTGAAGATTTTGAAGTAAGGTAGATATTGCATATGATATGTGTTTGTGTATGATTGCATTCTATATTGTTGCATACATGTACATATGTGTTTGTTTGCATTTTACATATTGTTTCCCACATCTACATGCATTGATCGTTTGATGATTTAGGTCCGTCTTAGGTGTCAAACTATCACTTCGATCAGGAAACAGCCACCATGTCCCAAGGCAATGAGCCTCTCTTCGAAGCTTTGGGGCAACGCTTGGTGTCACTAGCACATGAAGCTGAGCATGAGGAGGTACAGAAGGCACAGTTGGCAAGCACATCAGGCTTGTTGAGCACTTGATATTGACCTAAAATCGTTGCAAGAATAGCAGAACTTTGATAAGAGGAGTCAAATTGCCATGAATTATCAGTCTGAATTATAACGTTCAAGTCATTGGTGTCATTTTTTCCTGGAAAATAGACCGACTTGTCCATCCACCAGGCCTTACACCATGTTCTTTGGAGCCATCAAACGCTGAAGTTGACGGAGCTCTCTACGTGACTTGCAGATGAAGTTGGACAGCTTGTCCGAACGTAAAAATCGCCCCTCCAAACACATGAGCAATGAAACATACCCCGGTTGTTTAGGGTAAATAAGGGATTATACTATATAGTGGTGTGGGGATTAATATCAAACCATTACAAAGATCCCTATTTAAAAAAACGGTATAATGAAAAATGAGAGGTTTTTTTTCGTGGCTCACATGGCATGACCACATCATTTCCTTGGTAGACAGTGTCAAGTTCTGCTGTGTACCAGTGATATGGGGCGGTCAGAAGCTAATTAACAACTGACTATTTGCAAAAATCTACTAATTTAGAAACCCGGCTAAGATTTGCAACGAAATCCTGCAATGAAAAATTGGTGGGTTGACTATCGCCTACGCAAGGTCGATCAGAAATCGAGTAGAGGTGGTTAAGATAGACCTTCCCATCAGCTGTATTTTCTGAAGAGTTGGCTTGTATTTCCATGTCAAAGATGCTTTGTATATAAGCCCCCCAAAGAAGTGTGCCCCCGATTTTTCTGGTGATTTTGAATCGAAACTTTCAAACTCTGAATATAGGAAAGGAACTCTCAAATGGTGCTCACCCTCCATCCCTGGCGTATTCATTTACATTCACTGACCCCCGAACACAAGCAAATGTCAGGGAAGTGCTTCAGCGCTTTCCCATGGGTCGTTTGAGATACTCATGGCGATTCGTCCAATTCTTTGATCTATATATGAACCAATTGTAGCACAGAATAATCAGTACTGCTAAAGTAGTTGTGTATTGATTTTGGTTTCAAACATTTCCTGAAAAGTCCAGGCCACACAAACCCTTCGAAAATCACCTCATAGATGTAGATGTTGGAGTGCAGCTCTGGAGGAACTTGAGCATTGCTTCAGTTGATCCCGTTGGTTCCCCTAGGGGTCCGTCGTGTGGGTCAAGTTAGCAGCAATGCAACAATAATTTTCCAGGTATTCCGCATTGCAAGACCTGCACGTTGAAGATGCGACTAGCACCACCCAGAGGCGTGCTGATGTTTGGCGTTGAAAAACGCCCTTCGGTGCATTTGATTGAATTTATATAGGTGACGTCATCCCAACATGGTAATTCTCCAAAGTTTCAGCTTATCATTTTGATAGTTCTAAACTCGAGTGTGTCACAACAAGTATTTTGATATTGGGCATTCATATATATATATACACGTATATATACACGTACATATAAATAATCATGTTCAATCTTGTTCACAGATGTTTTCACCCCCTCATGATGTACCATTTATTTTGAAACCACATTGAATGTTACATATTAGGCGCTGGGCTTCTTATGAATCCATTTATTGTAGATCTTCAGAGTCAGCATGGTTTAACCAACGGCAAACTATAAGGACCCCTCTTAACTCTCGATTTTTTTGTTTTTTCCGTAAGGGTAACGGGTAACATGTCAAAATCAAAAAAAATGCACCAGAACGTTTGGATTGGTGAAGTATTTTTGTTGTTTTTACCCCAGAGGGGATTTTGTTTTTCAATGGCAAAATGGTGGACTCACTGATACGAGTTCTTTTTTGGAACTTGCATCAGAGGGTGGTTTATAGATGGGCAGGGTTTCTGATTAGGGTTTCTGATTCAACTGATTGGTGAAACATGATTCCACGGGGGTGTCTGTAATACCGCAAGTCGAAATGGACTGAAATGATGTGCTAGTTTGACACAAGCAAACGAGATATTTTTTTGGGATGATGTTGGGATGTTTGCAAAGCCTGTACAGTCACCGATTCAAGTTACAAGTCAAAATAGGAAGCACTTCTTTCGGTTTCCGCACAGTTGCCAACGTAGTTGTAGACCACTCTATAAGAGCTTGCTAAGCTTTTAAACTCTTCATTTCTGTCAAGAAACCCCTGAAATTGGACATGAATACACTTTTTTGAGAGTATTTCAAAATAGTATTTTTTTTTGAGAGCTTTTCCACATGCTGTATCACGATTGATATGTCTCCATGAAATCGGCTCAATCCAATATACAATATCTAGATCTAGATCTAGATCTAGCATGTAAAACGAGTAGGATAGAAGCCCACATGATTTACAGAACCAACTGAACCATCTAGTGAATTCTATATGGGGCAATATCACTGATCACCATCTATCAGTGTGTCCCAAGTTCAAGGAAACACAAAATCTTCTGCAGTTCCATGGCTGACTCCTCGTCTTTGGAAAAAAACATTTGGACGGTTGAATGATGGCTTCATGGTGATGAATTGATCAAGGTTAGTGGCTGGAAAAATCTCAGAGGCCCTTTAGACTCTCCTTCAAAAATCGCTTATTGTTTCTTTCAGATAACAATCAACTATACATGAAAGACAACCAGTCTTGTCAAATTTCATAGCGACCAAAAACACGAGTTTTGGGCCCCCAAAAGTCGGTAGCTTTTTGGAACGGAAATCCCCTTATTTCAATCAAATCTAGGCTGGTGAAATATGATTCCATTTGGCCAGAACCATGTCAAAACAAAAGGGTAGTGGATCACACCTCCTATCCCTTCACTGCTGCCAGGTCGTCCAGACACCGAGACACCGTCGAAGCAGAGAAAAGTGGTGTGTCCAATTATGGTTGACCTACCATTGGATCCTAGGATGGAGTATATGAAGTTGCAGTTGTACACGTTTAGTAGATATGATTTGTACATATATCATAGGTCATGCATTTAGTTGTCATTCCTAGTTGTATTCCTTGTATGAAAGGATTCTATGACACTTGTGATGCATAACAACATTGCTAACCAGAGAGATCGTCGAAGTAGCATGCAACAATCACACCCCATGGCTGTAAGATTTATATCACATCTCCGTTACCAACAAAAATGCAGGGGAGCATGTCATTTGTGTTAGCGCCTTTTATGTCACATGGTCATGATTCATGATGTGTACTTCCTAAGGATGAATCTGGGCAAATTTTTCGCTGAGTTCACCCCAAATTGCGGTTTAGTAAGGGAATTGCCCCCCCAAATCCCTATCAGTCAGGTTTAGGAACTAGTTGTAGTAATTTTCCAGGATGAATAATCAACCAGCAATTTTCAAGGTGTGAAGAGTGAACTATCCTCAGCCGTGCCAGATCAATGGCTTCGAAAAAGGCTCCGTGAAAGTGTTGCTCTCTATCCTGGACCGCACATTTTTTCCATGGGCTGGTGATGGTTTGGCCTGGTGATGCCAAAGCTTCGCCGTTAGGTAGTTTATGTGGTTACCCTCCAGGGAACTAACATATCCCCCAAAAATGGCTTTTTGAAGATGATTTTCCTTTTCCCCAGGTAGGATATGTTAATTTCCTGGAGGGCAAGTGAAATTGAACATTTCGCGATTCCATAGGTCTTTTGTATTGGTATTCAGATGGGCGCAAAACGCTCGTGAGAAAGTTTCTTTATAGATGGAACGTTCCTCCTTTCATTTGAGTGGATGAATTATGAGTTTAACATGGGTTGGTTTAATTCAACACAATTATACGTAAGTTATACAGTAGGCATTGATTGTCAGTTCTAAGGGGACATACACAAATTAAGTGTGCAAATAGGATGTGTTACATATCCCCTTCTAAACTGGTCGATAATCGGGATAGAATCGACAAGTTGTGGCCAATAGATTTGGTGATTCAAGGGTTGTGCAGGGATTCCATGTTGAGAATCCCAGAAGTACAAGTCCAGGTGGCACAAATGATTGGATGTAAACAAAAGCACAACAAACATGTGGATCTTGAAATTTCCACATGAGAGGTGTTATTTCAGTTGCAATGCGATATGGTTATCCATTGTGGTGATGTCATGTTTCTTGAATCTGCTTTGGCAACCTCAAGAACCTTCCTGGACCGAAAACTATGCCGTGAAACGGGCCAAAATGCCGTGATTCATCTGGACAGCTACCGCCTTTGACATCCAGAAACCTGCGGAGGAGCCAACTGGTGAAGAAGAGGAAGATGAAGAAGGGCGTTGGGGGTTCTTAGAATTGCCAGTTGAGTTGTTTATTTTGATGACTTGGGTTCCTCTTTTAGATGATGGTTATCAAACCTATGGATGTTGAAAGACTCATTTCTTAATCGATGCTTGTTTTATGATGATTTCCAACACATATTCCATGTTTGAGTTGTTTGAACTAACATCATGCATCGTTTGATAACACAATGTGGTACCCGGGAACGACAATGAACGGCATGCTGTTGCACCAACTAGCGGATGTCTCGAGTTTGCCGGACTTGTTAGTATGGGTATAGTCTGGTATAATCTGGTAGGTGGGTTCATTCTCAACAAAACCCCCCACTAAAAACCGCTGTTTGGTTTTTGTTTAAGATGTTTAAGATGTGTTCAAGGTGATGTCCAAAATGAAACATCACATTCAGAATTGTCTTAGTGTTACAACGTGCCAACTGCTCACTGTAGAGTTGTCCCATTACTCAGGCGTCGAAATCAAGCCTGGGAGTCTCAAGATTCTGCGAGAAAGTTGGTTGCTTAACGTTATGTACCATGAGATTGTGACCTAAGGATTTGGTCATAGAAGTCGTGACTTGAGAAGTCCCAAAATCATCCATATTGGATTCCCGCTACTTGTTTCAAGCCTAATATCCGTTTAGATAAGATTTATTAAGATTTTTCCGGTCCTTTATGGCCCACATCCGTGGTTAGCATGTGGGTTTTTGCGGCAACCAGGTAGTATCATGTCAGCAGATCGAGCTCTACAGGAGCTTTCTGATCAGGTTGGAACCGTGGTGGTCCAGCCGTTGAAAAACGGGGAAAAGGGAGTTGCCTTTTTTGAAGGGGAAGAACTGTTGATGGGTGCTACTTAAGAACATAGATTGTATTGTTGTTTATATAGAAATGCAGGTTGCATGATTATTATTCATAAAGCACTATATTGATATTTACACATTGTCAATTGTCATGCAGTTTGTTGCGTTTGTGCGAGATTTAAGGGATCATCATAATAATTCCAAGTGGGGTGTCCGATCACTTTTAACTAAGTCAAAACTAGGTGGTGGTTTCAAATATTTTCATTTTCACCCCGAACCTTGGGGAAGAAAATCACCCAATTTGACTGGCGCATATTTTGTGAGATGGGCGGTGAAAAAAAATCCCACCAACCTAGCAAAATCTGTCCCTTTCCAATACCCACGTGATATCAGGTGTATCCCAACCGGGTTGATTTCCTTAGGGGGCCCTCCATCCCAAGGGGCCAGCATTTTCCATTTTCCACCATCCACCTCTGACAGGTGGATGATCCCAATAGTCGTTTGCGCCTTGGAGAGGCGCGCCAGCTGCTAACCGCAACCTTACGGCTAGGCGGAGGTGATACCTTTGAACAAGGAGCACCTCTTTGAAAAGGTAAGAAATTATGGTCCATGTAAATCTACGTAGTGGGTTTCCATGGTGATTTTTTTGGGAGTATTTTGTACCGGATAATGGTGAATGCCTCTGTTTTGGACGGGCAGTTGCGGATTTTGTGCCGACATGTGCAAGTTGCTTGCAGACATCTTCTACTAGGATCCAGTGGGCTACACTGGGAAATTTCATCAAGGTGAATCACAGGTTAGCACCAAAGACTTTAGCGAAATTCGTTGGAGTTGAGAAGGTCTTCATGCTTCAGGGACCTGGTGTTTGTTATGGGGAAGGGCTTTGACAAAGTTACCATGATAGGATCATTATGGATCTCTAAGATTTGCCGTTGGAGACCTTATTCTCATTCATTGGGATCTTTCCAGTGCTGATGAATATTGGAGCTATTTTCAAGTAACTAGATACCTCCAAAGATATGAAGGTCGCTTTTCAGCCTATAAGGCTTGCTAATAAATAATCTGAGAAAAGCTATCAGAAACCAGGCTCCAACCACACCAGTGTTCAAGAGGATTCTGCATGGTATGCTGGTATGAATCTGATCATTCCCTTGAAAGCATCCACATGCCGTTGGTGTTACTATCCAATTGGAGGAAAAGACTCCCCAAGAAAACTTGGTAATGATGGATTTGGTCGAGGGAATTTGCAAATATCCACCCCTCCAAATAAAGGACAAAAACACCTACGAATAAGTCACTTCCGTTTGATGGAAGAGGTTCTTGCATGCTGAGTGGGTCAAGTGATTATTTCAATGATTTGTTTTGGAAGTTCATTTCATCCCAAGCAAGAGTCGCAAGAGTCTACTAATGTACCTTACTGTATAAGAAGCTTCCTACAACTCACCGGAATATCCAATCAAAAATTAGCCCTCAAGTCTGGAGACAATGAGTTTTGCTGAAGTTCTTGGTGGGTTGGTAAAACCACGACATGGTGATGGAAGCTTCTTCATGGAAACATATGGAAACTGCCCGGTTAACTGGCCTGATTATATGGCTGGGACCTAACTTTGCCAAGATGCAGGGTCACACTGACCGATCTTTGCCAAAGTGAGCAGTGTCAAATATATTCTTTGAAGGTGGTACTTGATATGTTAAAAGTTAAAGCCACAATTATATCCATGCAGTCAAATACCTCAAATTTGGGGAGTGCTTGTTTTTTTTTTTGGCGGATTTCCAACAGAAACCATGTGTTTGTTCACCCATAGCTACCTACCCCCCCGTCAAGTAGAAACAACTCCTGGCAGGTGGGTCCCTTTGTGGTTGCCGCTCATCTTGATCGTGACGTGATCCCAAGTGATCAGGTGAACCTCATGGGCTGAAGGGTGGGGCTCGCTGCTGGAGTAGTTTGACAGTTGCCGTTGTAAGCAACTGCATTTTGTGGGAAGAAATGAGGCGCAGGTGAAAAAATTACAGAAGTGATGAGGTTAAAGGCTGATACAGTATGCATTCCAAAGACACCATAATTAATACAGTCGGCTGGCTGTGACTTGCTGGTCGTTGCCCTACTTTGCCCCTGTGTCTTCAGGTGAAAGTCGGAAGTATGGCTGATGCGTGCGCATTTTTTGGGCGGTCAGTTGTCAGGTTCTGCCTAGATAAATTACATGGTAGCAACACTTTTTCATTGAATGTTGCGGTGATTGACATGAACTTCCAATTCTTTTGGGGTTCTTAGAAGTCACCAATCACTCCCTTTAGGGATATGTTACTTCAAATTTCAAGTTGAATTGGGTAGAATTCTTCCATCAATTTTGCAACTCTTCCGGAACGTTGGGACCAGGGAAGGTTTTACATAAATCGTCCCGAAAGGTGCCGCGGGTTGGTTCCTTTTGAGACACAGGTACATGGCAAGTCATTTGGAAGGCGAAGACTATGAATTGCCAGTCGCAGGTGGCAGCACTCATCAAACCACGTTGGGGCGCCTCAAAGTACGGAAGTTTTGGGATCCCAGGTGATGACGGTGACCTTGATGTATTTGTAGATGAGATATCTAAGAACTTTGAGAAGTAGATAAATGTGTGTTTATGAAATGTACAGTGGGAGAGGGAGAGAGATAAGATCATTTGTCATTTATATTTATATATCACTATAAATTTGAAACCTGTATATTGATACTTGAAACATCTGTTTAACACGAGTTTGCAAATGAGAAGCACATGAACTCCATACATAACTGGGTGGTGGTTTCAAATACTGAATTTTTTGTTTTCACCCCTATTTTGGGGAAGATTTCCTTTTTGACTAAGATTTTTCAAATGGGTTGGTTCAACCACCAACCAGATAACAAAATTGGCCCCAATGGGAGAGTACACTTTTTGAGTTCGGAGAGTGCCTTTTTTTTCACCTGGATGGGTGGCTTGAAGCTAAGTGGTTTCCACTGAGATTTTAGTATTCACCCCATACCTTGCCATACCATCCATGGGACTGGCATATATGCCTACATTTTACCATAGAAAAACCAGCATTCCATGTAGGTACATATACCAGTCATATGGGAATGGTATGGGAATCGAACTTAGTTTGGAACATTTTGGCTTTCCAAAAACTCGTTTTTTTTTCCAGGTTTGGTGGTTAAGGAGAGGGCTGGCATTATGAGGTAGTGACATCATATCTGTAGATGGAGCTCTTTAGCGTTTCCTTGTTTCCTTCAGCTCTTCCCGTCATAGAGTGTTGAGACTTCATCATAATATGTTGAATTTTCTTGTCAGGAGACATTTGTAAGACTAGGGAATAGGGTTTCAGTACTCAATATCTACTGCAGTCACATCCGAGATTTACGGAGCAGTCATTTTGCCCCGAAACCCTGCCGGTTACAAGCAGTCACCCAGTTATCGAGCAAGGTACACCGCAGAAAGCGCATCAGCATCTCGATGAAATTTTGGATGGGTGGAGATAGCGATATCATTGTGGATTGGTCAGCATTGGCATTACAGCAGCGATTTGCTGTTGATTTGTTCAAAGATCCTAATAAAGAAAACAAAGAACCCCCAGTTGTTTCATAGCTTTCTCGGTCCTGTTTGAGAATCCATTCTGCAGGAATGTACATGCTCTTCCATGCAGCTTTGCCAAGATTTTAACACAATCGACTTACCTTAGTCATAGTCAAAAACTGTACGTATGCTTAATCCAGCAAACTAAATCAAGACTTGTACCTCCAATTGAGCACTGAAAAAAAGATGCTTGTTGTGGTTGTTTGGGTGGGCTTATACTTACAGCCTTGGAGCTGTAGAGTGTAGAGATGATGATAGCCCCGAGAATCCAGTAAATGGACGACCAACCCTTTGGGTTTTTATTATTACTCGATTGTACCATGATTGGCCTAAGTTGAACATGGCTTCAGTGAAGAACGTGAAGAACATCTTGTGACAGTTTCACAAGATGTTTTTTCACGGTTGTTTGTCATGTAATTCTGTGTCTACAGCTCATTTGACATATTCGCGAAGCTGCTATGTATGTATGCATCCTTGGAAAGATTATCCGGGACTGATATGTTTCTTGATCAGGCTCAGACCACTTAAAATCAAAAAATGCTCATTCTGAAGCTTCGAAACATAAGGCGCTTTCAACATGGTCATATTTCCAAACAGCAGTATCTGATCCATATTCCAATCAATTCCTCTTTGGTTCCAAGTTTTTGTTTTGCCATGGCTAGGAACAAAGATCCACCCAAACCCTTCCAACGTTGCAAATATCGTAACCATTCACCCCCCATGTTCCGAACTCCCAGGTTCAAGAGAGCGACGAAGTGGATCACGTTTCTTTGCTAAAAAACAGATTCCTTGTTCGGGTTTCGTTAGCGACCGATGAAGGTGAAGATGTCAAAGTATGAAAGCTTATACAAGTAGCGATTTAAGATTTGAGAACTATGTTTGCTTTAGTTGTATGTGAAGAATTTGTGAAATGTCAACTTGAGTTTTATGAGTTTTTATCATGTCCCTTGATGCCTAATGTTGTTGTTGTTGTTGCTGTTGTAGTTGTTGTTGTTGTTGTTGTTGCTGCTGTTGTTGTTGTTGTTGTTGTTGTTGTTGTTGTTGTTGTTGTTGTTGTTGTTGTTGTTGTTGTTGTTGTTTCTTCGGATATAATTCGATTTCTTCACTTGATAATCCAAGCAAAAGAACCGTGACTCCTGAAGAAGTATGGCTACCATGCCTGACGGCTAAGGATCACTTGATCAAACAGGCACAATCAGCTGTTGGGTACGGTTCCTCAATGGATGGACGAGTGGATTTAGCGATGCTTCCTCCGGTAAGACTCATCAACTAGAATGGCACATCCCCACTTTTTCTATGAGGAAATGCTATAATCTACATATATAATCTACTATTATCTACTGCTATTTGTGATGCTGTATTTTCCAGCCTGTTTGCTTAGAGTACTGGAGGCGAAATGTCACAAAAGATACTCGAAGTTTCGACTGCCCAGTCCATGCAGATGTTTAGATGCATGTTTGTTGAACTCTTTGGAAGATGATCTACTACTAGTACTACATGTCCTAAACTTTAAACCTCCATTTTGTTACTTCATGGTGTATGATATATTATAGATACGTATACTATATATACATAAGTATGTATGTATGTTTATATCAACAAGAAGTTCATCAGTCTAGTCAACTCGCATGTTGGGCTGGAAGATCCGCCCTGCAAGTTTTTCTATTCGTTCCTGTTGAGGAAAGATTATTTTTTCACTTATGATTGGAGTCAGATTTTAAAAGCCTGACTGGGGTGTTATGTTCACGAACGACCCATCGAAAACGGCGATTCAACATCTGAGATGGTCAAAGCTTTGCTCTGAATGGCACTTCATCCATCTTCTCATTGACCCGTTTCATGAGGACTCGCTGGGGATCTTCTCGTATGGAGCATGGCTCCTTGCAAGCGGAGTCACACTTCAGGACTCCGGACAGATAAGGAAAGATGTCAAATAACAAAAGGATACAAAAGGCCAGGGGTGTGACATGGTCAAATGAAAAGTAACACATACTAACTTCTCTACGTGGCACTCTACGTCATTGATAGAAGAGCTAGTGTACCAATGCACCAGCTGGTATGTATGATTCGAAAGACTTATGATTGAATCATTTCATCAACTGGATCCATTGCTAAAAAGTCCTTCACTTAGAGGGGAACTACGGCAGATGACTTTTTTACAGTATCCTTTCCTCACAGGGGGGGTACTCGTAGCTTACCAAAGATACATGGTTTGAGTATTCTCACACGTTTGCTTGCATATCATCAAGATTTCTTACAATGCATCTTCTTGGTTCCCTTTGGCGGGATTCCAATCCCATCTCTCCCTTTCAGCCATTATTTCCTTTATCTAAGGGGTTTACCCTCCTGGGTACATGGATGGTATGGGTATTTATGCCATTACAAGGATCTCAACCAATCAGATTGATTGAGTCGAAGAGGAAGGTTTGGAGAGTATCCATGGCAATGGGATTCCTCCGGAGAAATTTGTGAAGTGTTATTCTTTTGAAGGCTTTAAGCAGAATTGAGCAAGCAGGCTAACATGACAAAAGGTTATGGCAAATCTGTACATATAGATATTATTATAATATATGTATATTATATATACATGAATATACTATATACAATCTACATTTTGATATATGTACCAATGATTAAGTATGTAGATTCTGTAGATAATCATGTTTTATATCATGTGTAGAGTGTAAAGATCACCTTACTAATCTCATAATCTCATGATGATCATAAATTNCCCTTCCCATCTCCAGCCCATCTCTTTCATCTCCCTCCCCTCTCCCCCTTCCCATCTCCAGCCCATCTCTTTCATCTCCCTCCCCTCTCCCCCTTCCCATCTCCATTTGGATGCAGCTGATTCATTTGGCTAATTCTTGGTGGTATTTTTGGTGGGTCCAGTTGTGGTCACTGTTACAGGGCCGAGGCCATATCGAATATATATATATATATATCCATGGAGATGATCAACATTTATTGAAATAAACACAAAACACAGGTAGTAGGAGGAGGATGATCGATGATCCATCACGCCCGTCAGGAGCACCTGTCCTCATTCAAAGGAGGATGGCACATTAGCAGCTTGGGTCGTGGACTGAGTTTGGAAGAACCAGCCACTTCCGAAGTCCACAATTGATCATCCCCCGAAATCTGTAGAATGTATATACACCCCCGAAGTTTAACATGTCCCCTGAAAAGAAACCATTTTAACAGGAAATGTCATCTTCCAACCATCGATTTTCAGGAGATATGTTAGTTTTCAGGGGTGTAGCATTTGATTTCCTAAGAACATGATCATTTGATCAATGCCATGAAAGTGAATTAAAAATTGAGAAGTCACTTCTGTGAAATTCATACCGTTGATTTCACTGCATCCTGGAGCACTTGGGATGATGTACAAGGTTTCTAGCATCTCAACAAAAACATCGCATGTTTTCCATCAACAGCAGAACAGATGTTGGACCTCCAATCCTGCCACCCGAATCATTGTGAAGTCGTATGCATCTTTATTTCTGATCATCAAATGCAAAAAATAACATCAACTACGAGCAGGATCCTTCTGTTGTTAGTGGGACCCTTCTGTTTCTGTAGTTCTTCTTGTTGTTGTTGTTGTTGCTGCTGCTGTTGTTGTTGTTGTTGCTGCTGCTGGTGTTGTTGTTGTTATTGTTGTTGTTCTTGTTGTTGTTCCTGTTGTTGTTGTTGTTGTTGTTGTTGTTGTTGTTGTTGTTGTTGTTGTTGTTGTTGTTGTTGTTGTTGTTGTTGTTGTTGTTGTTGTTGTTGTTGTTGTTGTTGTTGTTGTTGTTGTTGTTGTTGTTGTTGTTGTTGTTGTTGTTGTTGTTAAATGTTCACCCAAGATTCGAGGCGATACCCTATGAGAAGCAACCCATGTACACCTTCTATGAAAAATCCACCGAAGAGGTGGCCAAGGACGGCTGTTGAAAAAACTGGATTGTTAGGATTGGGAGACATTAAGGGAGCTCTTGTAAGCAAGGGGGTTATAGAATATATATGGGTGTTTCCAAAAATAGGGGTACCCCAAAATGGATGGTTTATAATGGAAAATCCTATTAAAATTGATGACTTGTGGGTATCCTTTTTTTTGGTAAACACCCATATATATATATATTAATTTGTTTATTCGTTTGTTTGTTTGCATATTTGGGCCTTCGTGAAGGTCTTTGTTCGCATGATAAGCTCAATTGGGACAACTGTTCGAATTTATGAAGGGAGAATTTTCCCGGTCGTGAATTTTGCAGAGTCAAAACTCCCTTCAAGTGATGTCGCGCCAAATTGGTAAATATGTGTTTTTTTGATGTCTTTTGGCTGGCAACCAATGGCCCTGATTGGCTGAACATCATGGGTGAATTGTGAGTGATTCATGTTTATTGCGGTGTCATTGGTGTGACTCCACACTGTATTGATTCTTGTAGCATGGTCCCTTATTTCAACAAATACATCTCGCATCATCTCAAAACATATTGAGGCTGGTTAAAATGTGATAACGCTGTGGACACGACATTTGACCCTGACCCGACGGGGAGGGCAACATGTGTTTTTCTCGTTCAGTGTTTACTGCCGCACATTCATGAAACATTTGTGCTGCAAAGGTACATGATCATGCATGTGTTTTACCATAAAACAACTTATAGACTCATACATCAAATGATATTTGTACATATTTGTACATGAAATTGTCATAGAGTGATAGTGTCATAATGATTGATGGTCATTATTCATTATGCTTATAATATACCCTTGATGAATTCTGATCATTCATGAACATTCATGATCATGAATGACGATTATGATTTTGTTGATTTTCAATACTTTGATTGTTTCTGTGATGATCATGATGATGGTGATGAATGATGAATCATGAATCATGAAAGATGAATAATGAATAATGAATGATGGTGATGATGATGATGATGATGATGATGATGATGATGATGATGTTGATTAATGAATGTTGATGAATGTGTGCATTGTTGTGCTCGAATTTCAAGTACTTGTACAACACAAAAGACACCTCGAGGAGCCCATCATTCGTTTGCCTGAAGATAAGCGAAAGGTGACCATGACTGCGTCAGGGGTTGCCCAGGATGTTGGGGCTTTGAAACACGTCGCGTCATGGCAACTGGTAGATACCTTCGACCTTTGTGAGCAGAGAGAGCTCGAACATCTTGTCATCATTATCCTTTTTTGAAGATTAACAGAGTCAAAAACTGGAGAGTTGTTTATGATGATAGTTGTTTGTTTATTTGTATGTTTTGCAGATTGGTGTGTCCAGTAAAAAAGGCACTCATCATTAGAATTCCTTACGAGTCACAGGATTGTCACCAAATTCAAGGAATTCCAAGCAGTTGCGTTCCTTCGAGTTGTGTTTTGTTGTTGCGCAGGGTTGGATAGGTCAAGTGAGACGACTGTCAATCTTTTGATGTTTGTTATACGGGTTGTTGGTCAAAGCAGGGTTGTTTTGCAAAGGTCAACATTTGCAGAGTTGTTCCCTGCAAAGGTCTTTCCATCTCACACGTCATCCTGCAACCGGGACAGATGTGTTGAAAGGCAGCGCTTCGGGCAGAATGTTTACAGTGGGAGGAAGACATCAAAGCAGATGGTGGGAGGTAAAACTGGATAAGCAGTGCAGGTACTGATTCATATCCTCCCGACATTGGAGAAACCATGTCCTTGAGACCAGATACCAAGAACAGTTTAGTTTTTTCTTTTACGAAAGTTGAGTCCATGGCTAGTTCATAATTTCAAAGTTGATGAGTAACCAACGCCCCCGCAAGATGAACATGGATTTCTACAGGTAGGTAGCGTAGGTAGTAGGTGGTATGAAAACATTTTCAGATCACCCTGTTTTTGGAGGTAAGATTCCACCAGCTGGTGGTGTAAAAGCCTATGCCGCTGAGTGGGGACTCCTGGTGCAAAACGGAGGTCTTTGGCTCGGCGGAGATGCCCCGAAACCCGAAAGCTAAGATGGCAAGGGAAAATGTCACATGTTTAAGAGGAGAAGGCCCCCCAGAAAACTAATATGGATTCCAAACATGGCCATAATGTTAAAGGAGCCACCGTTTCCAAACCATCATTTTGGGGTATCCATGTTAGTTTTCGGGGGTGTACATCTTCAAATGGTTGGTTTGCCATTGTCATGATTTTTTACTTTCTACGCAAATCACCCGTTGCCATTTGGGATTTCTTTTTCCAACCACCTTAAGCATTTCCAAGTAATAGTTGTTCATAGGATTTTGGGATTGTTCCCCCTTTTTTGATAGTCAGTATGGGATTTCAATTGGGTTTTCATGAGTTTCTCTATGACAAGGATTGAAAAGGTGGTAATAATGGGGGATTGAATCTTATACCCATTTGAATACACAGTTCTCGAAAATCCATTGCCAGTAATCAGTCGCAGACTATTGTTCAATTTGACATCCCTCATCTCCTATCATACTCCCTTGGGGGTCACAAGCGAATGCTGTTTAGTGTAAACCCGATAGGTCTATGGTTCAGAGATGATCATGGCCGATTTTACTTGGTAGATCTTAGTAGTTCATATGTAGAAAACCCTTTCCAATGGCCAGAAGAAGCATGATCAAGCATGCAAGGTCCCCTCCAACACCCCATGTCTTTCTTGCAACCGGCATATTCAAATGGCCATGAAGACTTGCAAAGACTGGGATGGCATTGTGAGGAAAGTAATATATTGCTTTGCCGTTCAGGTTTAGGCGTACTTTAGGGCACCAAAACTGTCATGGAAACGGCCCACCGTGCAAAGTTTGCCTTCATTTGCTGTTGGGTAGTTCCTTTTTTTGTTCTTAGCACGTGAATTTTTATCTGTAGATATTTTCTATCACATACTCAATATACGATATACAGTAAATAGTTTGTTTTAATCATGTATATACATCTTCCCAAGTTTGCAACGTTTTTTAATTGATTTCTATCCTTCACTTTGGATCCACCTCATTGCGCTCAGTACCTGGTTGGACAAAGAGCACCTTGGGATGAAAGATCCAACGTTGCGCCCGGGCGATGCGGATCTGGAGGAGCATTGCCAGGGTTGGTTTTGGTGGTTCTATTTTTTTGGCCAGGGGATGAATGATGAAATCAAGTTTATCAAATGTTCGACCCACTTTGGGGATGAAACTCCAAACTTCATGTGAAATGTATGGTCCAAACTTTGATGGATGGACTCCTTCCAGACAATCCTGCATTTGTTTGGGTTGGTAATAATTATATATAATTTTCCTTTGGGAGGTTGATGAACAATTGCTGCAAAATTAGCTGTTGGATATACAGGGATTGACCAGGAAAGCTGCAAATCGTTTTCCCTCTCCCAAAGAAAAGCAAGCACAAATGGACACGGAAGGTGTTGTTTGATTTTCACGGGGAATAAGAATGCAAATGTAACTTGTTTGTCACTTTTTGTTAAATGCATTTGCACTCCCTGAAACTAACATAGCCAATGGAATATCACCATTTTTCCTGGTAAATACCATCCAAATTGGGATTTTCCAGGAAGCCATGTTAGTTTCAGGTATTCATCTCTAAAACAGATGAATTTTAGATCCAGACTCTGGATCAATTTTTGACTTAACCTGCCAGATGTGAAAACACGGGACCCTACTCAGCCCTAGAGGCCCTAGATCTTAGTGAATCGGGGGAAGATGGCCCAGGTTTACATATGGCACCATCAAGATTTACCTCGGAATACTTGGTGTTTCTGCTTGAAGCTAGTAGATGTGTCATAAGATAGCTGAGTAAATTCGAGAATTCAGCACAGTTCCCCTTCAAAAACAGTATATCACCACGTAAGTCTAATAGCTTTTATCATCATATACTTACATATACTACTTCTTCTGACATGTAGGATGAGCATGGATGAGCCACAAGTTGAACTCTTTGTCCAATGGCCGCGCGGGTCATGGGGTTGTTGCATCCCTGAACCATGGTATGTAGGCACCCCGTATGATTCAAAGATGCTGGAAGATCCAGGTTTGTTAATGACTGCAACTTTCCGTATTTCATGATTTCACTTCTTGGTGAAATATTGCAATTGAACCAGAACAGAGAGCGTTCCTACAGGAGCAATTTGAACGAAAATTTCCCAGCAGACCATGCTTGTATGATTTTCATGCATATGTATATTTGCATTAGTTGCGTATGCATGATGTAAGTTTCTACAGTTGCCATTAAACTAGCCCACATGAGTCAAGTCTTTGAATAGATATACTAGATCTATATTCAATCATACATTTTATATGCACTCTTGGCATATATTTACTGCGCTGATAGAATTTGATGCTTCTTGTTGTTTTTCCTTCTTTTGAAATACTTCTGAGGTATATGTTTTTGCGATCCGAAACTTTCTGACCTTGGATTTCCGCGAGGAAACCATCAAAAAAGCAGCCAGCAAAGCAGATCCACTGGCTGATTTCGAAGAGGACCTGGGAATTGGGACACTTTTCGTTGATATATAGGAATTGACTGTTTTCGTTCGGAAAAAACCCGAGACTTCTACGCTGGGATTCGGTGGGGACGTTTTAAAGATGACACTATACTGCCCTAAGCATTGGGGGCCTGGATGTATATTGAATATTTTGTCTGGGTGGTGGCAACTCCAATATTTTTTTTTCACCTCGAAAATTGGGGAAGAAAATCACCCATTTTGACTTGCGCATATTTTTCAAAGGGGTTGGTTCAACCACCAACTAGTTGAATATTTTGTCCATTGGCTTGGTGGATTCCCAGGTGTTTAAATGAGGTTCATCCCCGATTTTGTTGCGCAGGACACCCCTTCTGCCAGTCCCACGGGTGGCGGGGTAGCGCAGACCCGCCCCACCTCGGCGGCATCCGCAGCGTCAGGGCAGTCGGCAGGGTCGGAAGCTCGTCGGCAATGGCAGCGATGGAACCCCTGGTAGCTGGGGGGTACATCACCGTAACAAGAAAGGGGATATATAAACCAGGGGTCATTAGATTACCTATTTTGGAGGGATCAAACAATGCAAAAGTGTTGGTAATTTTCAAATAATTCCCTTTTTAATAGTGCATTTTTTTTGGGTTGGTAATATAATGACCCCTGTATACACCCCTGAAAACTAACATGGAACCTGAAAATCACATGTTTGAAAAGGAAGAATCATCTTCCAGTCACCCCCATTTTTTGGGTTCCAGCCGTTAGTTTTTCGGGGATTTTTAGCTCCTAGGTTTTTAGTTTAGCGTTTTTTTCAGCAAATCTAGGGTGAAGCATTACATCCAATGTGGAGATGACGAATGAATATAGCATATGGAATGATGATCTACCAAGGACAGTTACTGATATGGCACATCAACCCCCTTCAAATCTGGCCACATTATGCTGTGATAGACCC
>DF244457.1:4762-26715 GCA_000507305.1 Breviolum minutum Mf 1.05b.01 | reverse complement strand
CCCTTTTGCCAATTTGTCGTCCTTGCCAGCGAAAAGTGACAGAACATTTGCCGTGGCCACAGTGATTTCAACTCGTTTTTGACGAGTGGGCTGTACATCATCAACCGTGTTCCAACAAGTCTTCATGGCAAGTCGGTTGTTGAGTCCTTCATTGTGGCTCGCTGGAAGCTTGACAGCCATGCCGGTTTGCGAGACATGTGCTTCTCCATTTGGACACCATTGAAGACGCTCAAGATACCATATCCAACCCAGTGCTATCTGGTCTGCGTCATCGTTGATGATCTCATCCCACAGATCAGAGAAGGCAGGCCAGCTCGATCCCTCTTGGGCTGCTGCATTGGCAGCCACGTCAACACACTCATTCCATGGGCATCCTGAGTGGGCTTGTACATGGTGCCAACTGCAGCCATACCAAACTCTTTCCTCGAGCCAGTAAAAGAGCTCCCTGCTGGCGTTCACTTCCTTGAGATGCGCCTTGGGCAGCCAATCTCCCGAGGACCAATAGAATCACCCCAGAAGTGAAAGCGGGACTGCGCCAAAGCCGGGAACTGGTTCAGCAACGAATGCGCCCAAAGAATGGCTTGAAGCAATGCAGCCGCCTCAGCATGAGGCGATGTTGCTGCACCTTCAACCTTGCGAGCTTGGAGTCCTCCCCACCATGTTCCAAAGGGTGAGGTCAGCACCAAAGCTGTTGCAGCTCCTGCTTGCCGTGCTCCATTTCCAGGGTTGAAGACACTCGAGCCATCGACATAGAAATGGATGTCATCTGGGGGACTACCATCCCATGGAGTGACCCATTGCCAAGCATGGAGGGTGGCCTCATGCCAACTAATCTCGCTGTCAATCTCGAATGGGGGCAGCCAAAGATTTCGAAGGCGCTGCAGCATCACCCTGGTACGACCAAAGTTGATTTGCGCAAACAATGCATCCTTTCTCAGCAGGGAATCAAGCTGCAAGGTGCGCTTTATGGCAGGCTCAGCGTGAGAAGGAGGTGATCGACGCATAGACACTGCCGAGGTGCAGATCGGGGTCAGAAGCTAGAGGACAAGCAGGGCTTGCTTCGGACTGCTTCTCACACCAGCGGTCAGAGACATGGGGATCCACAGCAGAAGACAAGTCCTGTTGTCGCCACCGCTTCTGGACACCGGTCTGGATCAATGACAGCGATGCGTCATCACTCTCTTCACCGTCAGCTGCAACGTTGTGTCTAACACCACGAGAGCTACTGCGGCCTCTACTGCGGCTTCTGCTTCTAGATAAAGGTTCCGACCTTTCCTCTTCTTCTTCTTCCCTTGCTTCATGCAAGTCAGGGGGTTCAGCTGATGGGGGACTGTCCTGGTATAGTCTCATGCTGCAAGACACGTCCTCTGCATATTCAATGTCAGACCATTGCACCGCGTCACTGCGGATCTGAACACGAATGTGGTCACCATATTCCAACCGACGAGTGACTGTTGCTTGGTCTAACCATGGATGGTTGTTGAGATATATCCAGCAAATTGTGGTGGGCTGGTCACAGAACCAACCCAACCGAAGAAATGCCAGCAGTTGTGGCCTCGTTGCACGCCTCGGTCCCCAAACCACTCTGGCCTTCTGGATCCTTGAACGATCAGGCGCTGTGAAGGAAATAGTAACCAGGATCAACACATCATTGGTGTGGGCCTGGGAAAATCGGTCCTCCCGCTGTTGGAGAAGATACACGTGTTCTTGGTTGGAGCTCAGGGTCGTAGGCGGGCAAGCCACAAAATGCACCGCTTCCAGGTTGGCAGGATTTCCATTTCCAGGCAAAGGCCAACTACGTTTTAGTTGTGTCATTAGTGCTTCCTCCTGGTTGGCGTAGAAAAGCACATTGACATAGTTGAGCCCCAACAAACGAAGTGGGATGAGATCAGGTGAACGTGAAGGCTTGGGCTGCTGCATCAAAGACGACTCATCATAGCTGTTGTCGTCAATGTCAGGTCCATGGAGGAATATCTCAACAAGGGAGCCAGGTTGCAGGACTACAGGCGACAAAGGCAGCTGAATCCGCCCCTCGATGTGTAGATTGCACTGGTTGCTTTCTGGGGTGAGGCACAGTTGAGAAAGTCCAGCCTGCGCGAGAAAGGCAAACAGGGACATACCTGAGGTCTGGTAGGCTGCCAAAACTTGAGGTTCACCTTCAAGGTAATGCCAGGTGATGCGTCGAAGGATAGGAGTTCCTCCCCCCGGGGGGTCAGCCAAGTGTGGGCGCATCTCAACTACCAGTTGAAGTACTCCAGCCTGTCGTCCTTCTTGAGGAATCACGATGTGTAGGTAACCAACCAGGTTTCCACGGAGATAGTCATCCCAAGCAGTGAGGACAGTGTTCCTGATACTCGAGATGTCAGGTCTCGAAGGGGCAAAACGACATCCAACGTCGACCCACAAAAGACCATGCATCGAAAGTTGTACTTCTCGGTTCTGATTCACAACTTCCTCGTCTAAAAGGTGCTGTAGCCTCTCCCACTCATCGATGATGAGCAGTGGTGTTCCATCGCCATCTTGGAATGGAATATCAATGCCTTCTTCCAGGGCTTGAGGCACCGAAGTTTGCTCAATCCAATCATCAAGCAACCGCCACTTTGAAGGTTTGCTGGGAGAGGAGAGATCATATCGAATAGCCTTTGAGGAGCCATACAAGCTCCAGGGCTTGCCGGGGTAAGTTTGGAGAGCTTCATGACTGGTGTGGAACTTCATCATTGTTGTATCACCAGTCAGGCAAACTTCAATCTTTTGATGAAAAGATACATTGCATTGCTTCTTAACTGCTGCTTTAGGGGCCTCCATTGTGCTGACGTCGATACACAAGTTGGAAACATCAGCAGCAGTGTCTGAAGATCCAACACATAGAGAGTCATCATAGTCATAGGGTGAGCGAAGAAAGTCCCGAATTGGCGAGACGGCGACACTCAGCTGCAAGCAAATGGCATTCAACACGGCGTGATAAGGAGAGACAAAGTCAAACTCATCAACCACAGAGTGAACCCATGACCTCATGAAGGGGCTACTAACGCGACCTGCTGCACAGCGAGCTTGTCCAACACCAGCTTCACCATAGGCCTCAATCGCATTGTAGCGGACCAAATTTGGCCCATGCAAGCATCTCGATATTGGACGATGGCTTGCACTGCCAAGAATCACGATGTAGCTCGCGATTCTGGATCCTTGGACTTGGATCTTGATCTGGAACGTGACGTCGCTTCTCTTTGTTCGTCCCCTGAGGACACAATCATAGCCTCTTGAGATTCTTTGGCCTCCTGTTTGACCTTTGCAAGGCCAGCAACACATGCTTGAAGCGCCTGTGTGGCTTTGTTCTGTAAGGCCTTGAGGTCGATTTCTGCCATCTGTGGAGGTGTCTCCATAGGTGGGGCCTCCTCTGGGGCTGGGATCTCTTGGGCTTGGGCATGGCTGAGAGCTTTGATGGTTTCGGAGCAAGTCACAATCTCTTGTTTGGTCTTGGTCTCCAGAGCCTTCAAAGATGCCTCTTGTTCCTCGAAGGCGGCCAAGTGCTTCGTCCAAGCATCGGTGCAGTCCTGGATGTACTTGCACCATGCAACCCTGTGTTTGAGGCGGGCTTCGCAGACATCCTGTAGGGTCTTCTTGTGCTTCCCTAACTGGGACGTTGCATTGTGGATCTCTTTGGTCACCTGTCGGCTCTGCTGCTGGTCGTTCTTGTCGATCATCTGCTTCAACTCCCCAGGCATCTGTGATGCATCCGGGAAAGCCCGACGGATTGCCGCAATGACATCCGGTGCAAGAGCTGTCGTTGATGAGCTCGTAGGTTGACTGGTCGATCCATGTGTAGTGGCTTCTTGTTCCAGAAGCCATGGCGCAGGCGGTGCTGGCGGCAATGCATAGCTGTTGCCACCTTCGAGCATTTGATCTCTGCCCTTCCCCTTTTTGCCACCTTTGGCCTCTGCTTGACGCCTTCTGCGTGATGAGCTCCTCTGTGCAGATTGCGCTCTTTCTCCACGTCCTTCTTGTCTGGGTCGTGGGGATGGCCTCCTGGATCGACCGGCTGACTGCTCCGGCCAATCCCATGTGCGAGTTTGATTCGGTACATAACTTCTGTCGACAACCGCCTGCCATTTCTTCCCGCATTGGGGACAGTGATGGGCTGTTGCTTTGCACAGCCTTTTGCACGGTAGGCATCTCCATGGGCCTGTTTGCTCCATGGTGTTGTGGATAGAGTTGACAATATCCAGAAAGTTGCGAAGATAACGAGAGTCCTTGGAGTGGTGGGTTGAAAGCTGAAAAAGCAGCTTTTTCACCAGATGTGGATCCGGGAAGAGCTGTCCAGTCTTGATCTTCCACACTTGCAATCTCGCAAGAGCTCGCCTTCTTCGATTCCTGCGCCTTACTGAGGAGTAGATAACTGAAAATTGTACAAAACCACCAGATACGCAAATGCATCCACCAAGCAGAGGCCAGCTGTAACAGCAACTGACTGCTTGTGGAGCCGTAAAAGGGGTGAATAGGTCCACAATGAAAGAAGTACTGTCGGCCCAGTGAAGTGCAGCGAGAGTAATCAGCCAAGGGACAGGGTTTCTAAAAAGGGTTAACCCCAAACCCAGAAAACACAAATGTGCTGTCGGCCCAGTGAAGTGCAGCGAGAGCAAAATGTGACAGGGTTTCAAACCAGGTTAACCCCAAACCTGAAACACGGAAAAGATGTCGGCCCAGTTAAGTGCAGCGACACAGATCCAAAGGCAACCGTATGGCGCGAAGTGCAACAAACGATGCCCGCGGAAACTCCGCTAAGGTCAGTCAACTAAGGGGGGGGTACCCCACAGAGCCGAGACGCTTAGCGGAAAAAAAAATATATATATATATAAATACATATAAATACAGAATATCCAGGTTGCAACAATAATCAAATCATCAACCAAGTTGGTTTGCTCTTCTTTGCTCAACCGTGATGAGATCGAAGCTCTTTCCACAAACCTTTCCAGAACAGGTCAATTATTGGAAACTTATGGCAACTTTGTGACCGCAATCAACCTTGATGTCAAAGTACACGAGTTCACTCTGAAAATAAAGAGCCTTGTCAATGAGGCAAAACCAAATCTGTGACCCTATGCAAATGTCACTTAGACTTACCTAACATCTTCATCAAAAACGCAGCCTTTCCACATCATGATGAATATGTACTGCATATTGACAAATATATGCATAGAATATATGTGTGAAAAACACATGCATACATCTATAAATATATATATATAATTACAGAATATATTCTATTTAAATCATTCAATGCTTTTGTTTATGATATATAATTATATAACTATATTAAAATCACTCATCTATTTCCTGGCCACCACCATCCCCAGCACATTGTTTTTTTTTAACACTCAGCCGATTCTCTCAGTGTTTCTGAGTTCATCACGTCGTTTTTTGTGAATGGACAGCCTTTCATTCCCCTCATCACTCAGTGACCTCCAAGTGTTGGAAATCCGTAGTGATGACTAACAAGGCTCCCAGCGTTTGTCCAGCACCTCCCGTGGTATCAGTTTCCTGAAATGCTTTGGGTAAGTCAAAGGTAATCAAAGCGTTGCCGGACGTTGGAGCATTTCCAATACCTCCAAAAAAGATGCATCTGCACTCAACATCAAGAAACACACAACAAACTGGAGGGAACAACACGGAACACAGTCACACAGTGTCACTTTTCAGGTCAAGCAACCAATTTGCGGGTTGAAAATCCATCCATATTCCCAGAGAAAATATATCTGCATCCACGGTGGGATGTTACAATCCATCTTAGACCACTGAAGAGTAACCATCTTTCAAGAGTTTAATTCTTGGCCGAGAAGGTATACGCTTGCAATTTTGCCCAGATCCATTTTTGCCCGATCTATATTAAGGTTAAGATGCTGTGGAGGAACACCACTGTTCCTTCCAAGTTTTCTGGAAGTTTCTGTGGGAAAACCGCCAATGCCTTTGCTCGAGAAGTCTCCATGCGAAAGGCTTCAAAAGATTGTAAGACTCGAACCTTTGATCCAATCTTCAAGACTTTTCCTCATCAACACCCAGGGTATCCGCCCATGAAAGACAACAAGATGGAACTTTAAAATAAAAACGATGAGCTTTCCAAACTTGAAAAAAAACATCTCCTCTTATGTTGCGTATATATGTTTTCAGGGTTTCATGTTGGGTACACTTCAGTAAACCAGTTCGAAACAAAACCAAATTGGCCATCTGACTTTGTAGATCCAGCTCAATGTCCAATCATGTAGTCGCTTGGAGGCACACAATGAAACATGACAACATGGCTGACAGAACCACAAGGCTTTCATCATGTTTTTCGCTAAAGCAAAAAATCTGGAAAAACATTGAAAAAACATTGGACAAAAACATCATCTGAGTTCACTCTTCTAAAAATGTTACTAACTGTTTCACTGTTTCTGTTTCAATTTTGGGTTACATCCAAAATGGTTGAAAGTATCGGATGTTTATCCAACTGTCTCCAGGCTTGAAGCTGTGAATTCAAAAGTAACCAACCTTCAGCCAGGCGTCCGTTATTGGAAGGATAGAGCCATTGAGTAACGCTACCCATGTTTTTCCCACCGTACCAGGCGACCATTCGTTCCCCCGTCTTGTAGTAACTCGTGCCCTGCACCATCTTGCTACTCTCAGCTTGTAAAATCATGCCTTGAACAAAGCTGGGCTCAGGATATCCATAGCTGCTATCCATATCCTGGGCACTCAATTTGCGGAAGATTCGCATGAAGCAACATGCTCCAGAAAAACCCTCGTGGCTTTCGAACACACACACACACACACACTTTATTTAACGCAGAAAAATAATGCAGTATTCAATTATTCAATGCAATGGTTGCATGGCAATGCCCAACAAACTCAACAGAACTTGCGGTTGAGCCAAACGGAATCACGGATCCACACTCTATCATCTCCACATACAGAAACCAACCCCGTCAAAAGCACCATTTTTTGTCCTTGTGGTTTTTGGTTGAGGCATAGGCAAAGAAGGTTGGGCCATGGTAATGCCATGTGTTTACTGGGGTTCCTTCGGGGATACAGGGGATGGACACTGCAAGGATTCATTTGGAAATAACTTTCATCCTTGAATGCGACTCAATGTATTTTCCCTGTTGTCCCACTCTTTCAGGAAGGTACACATAGATTTGTATATTAAATTCAACAGATTACCAAATATTTGGAATACGGATTTACCAATGCTGCAACAAATCCTATCCAAAAACTCGATGTAAATCGATGTTTTGCAGCTGATACAACCAAAAAATCGCTCCAATGTCGCCTTCCAAAACATCCCCAGATGCTCAATGTATGGTAATTTTTACCTACATTTAACTTAACCCCCTTAAACTAGCCAATTGTATGGTAAATATTTACCCCCTAACTAGCCAACTGTATAGGTAAATATACTATACATTTTTTGTATCTGGGATCTGGTTTTTTTCCATCCAAACATTTCTAAGTCAAATCCAGGGATTCCGTGGACGGATCGATCACTTTGTCTTCAGCAATTTCAGATGTCACCTGATGTGTTTGGCTTCGTCAATCACATTGGAAGATCTCATTTGGAACTCAGTTAAGTTAAATGGTTCGAAGATGTTTTATTTTTTTTCATTTGGGCATCTTCAAAAATGACATTCGTATACATCCGTCATAGAATTGAAAAACACACTTTCGACATTTTGATAAAAATTTTGGTTGATTTATATAATTTGATTTTGCCAAGTTCTTATCCTGTCCTACTGTTGATCGAAGAAATTCCAAACAACCACCTGGGATGTATAAAACCTTGTAAATAATGGGATAAACTACCAACCTCAACTGGTTATATAGCCGGATTTCAGCCATCAACAGTAGTGTCTCCTTTCTAACGAGGGATCTCGATGGCTCATGCCCCACAGATCACCTGTGTAGGACCACTTTCTGGACTGCCATCGAAGGGAGTGGCATGTACCTCCCGCGCCCGATGGTGTCTCCATGGATCCGTGGGGGTTTCACCGGAAAAAACATCTTGAAATTCCTGGGTTGTGGTAGACAAATATGTCTAATTTTGAGTGGTCTAATAGTTGAAATATGCTAAAATGCGACTTATATTGGCCATGCCATCCCCCCCCAAAAAAAAAAACATTCGATCATACAAAACACCGACGTTACCAATAACGGCTTTTTATGGGTGTCTTCCAGGTCAGTGATTGGCCGAAGGTTTGACTGAGAATCAACTGCTATTTCAACTTCAAGCGGTTGGAATGTACCACAAAATCCCACTTTCATGCACTTTCAGTTGGAAACCAGCAGTTTCCTAAAGCAAGTACGAATTCAACTTGCTGTGGTATGGAATTTCTTTGGAAATGGGCTCAAGAATTCAACTTTGCAGTGCTGTTACATACCTTATATGCCACCCTATTGACCCACCCAAAAATGATAGCTCCTACAAAGGGACTATTTCAAGACGAAAATAAATCTTCCAACAATTGATTTTCAGGAGACATGCTAGTTTCCAGAAAGTAATGATTGCATAAGGCCCTACTCTTGCTGCTTCCGAAATCTAGGTGGGTACGAATACAGTGCAGTACAGCGAATATCCCACTTTTTGCGGTGTGTGACCTACTACCAAGGACCAAACCCAATATACTAAACTGGCCCAAAACCGAATGAAAAAAAACATCACTCAAACGTATGGCACACACGTACAGGCTTCAACTATATCAAACCAACTTTCATCAAAGGACGGGCAACACCTTTCACAAACACCAACGCAGCTGGGCCTTGATGTAAGATTCCAATGACACGACGCCACCCATGACCCAATGCTCTGGCATCTTTGTCGAGAACATCTCAGCCATTCCGTTGATGCCAGCGAAGCAGGAATCAAGGAAAACAGTGCCTGGGCAGGAGTGATGTCTACATTCTACATCTCAAGCTCCACAGTTCCCCTAATATCAAAGGTCAGCTTTACTCAAAGTTCAACATCTACCATCCTTCCCCCAATTTTTCATAAAGACCCCCCCCCCCCAAAAAAAAAACAACAACAACCACAACAACAACTACAACACCTTCACCTTGTCTTTCCACCTAATTAATTAATTTGCAAAAAACATCGAAATACCCTAACAAGCCATGCAACCATGCAAAGTCAACTTGGTATGAAGTGTATCTACCAAGGCCATGGAGTCAATGCTATGCACACCACTGAGGTAGATCATACGACTCATAACCAACACACCATCGTGCATGGTGGAATCCGAGCCATGTCCACCCACTACGGCATGAGTGATAGTATTGGCACCATGGAAATGGTTCCTTAGAAAGAAAACCAAAACAACACTTTGGCCCTTCAAAGCATTTGAATAGGTGGAAAATGGTGGAAGTGAACTAAACAGTTCGAAAACAAGGGTACACAGATGTCAACACTTAAAAGCGTATTGTGAGGACAACGATCACTGGGAGCTTGCGCTCCTTCAGCAACACCTTAAATTGATACAGCACTGCAACTGTATGTAATGCATCATATTGGTATTGGTATGTGATTACGTATCAAGATATGCGCAAACATACGTGCAATATACAAAACAAATTATGTCTCATACAATCAATAGATTGCATAGATCTGTAAATAATTATATATTATCTACATATTTACAGTTCGTATTTCCATGAAGTGCATGTTAAATATGTGAATATTAGAAATGCCACCCTCTCGGATAAAAATATATACAGTCTGTCTATACATATCATACTAGAGCTAAATTATGTCTACAAACATATATATAATATTTCAACAAAACCAAAAGCCACCCTACAAGCCCTTACAAAACGCTTTGCATCTTGTGTATTGCTGGAGTTTTGTAGCAGGGAGTTTTCGAGGATTTCAGGAAGCCCCGCCCCCGTCACGCGTCATACCCAATAGCATCATGTCAAAGCAACCAAGCAACCATAAGGAGATGTAAGGATGTAAAATGATGCGAACACATGTGTATACTAATAAACTGACCTGTTGATTTTTTGCTTCCCCTATCTTTTCCAACCCACCGTAGACCTACAAGAACGATACCTTCCGCAATGCGTGCTGGAAAAGCATCAATGCTGCGCTTCCCCATTCGGGGCTTTTTACCCGATAGACCGCCACACACTCTGCGGATTCGTCATGTTGGTCCAGGAATTGTGTTGCCAAGCGGTTGCACTCACCATTCGCCATGAGAAAGGCATTACTTGAATCTCCCGTGTGGTCAGGATACAACCAAACAACGGCGCGGTTCTGAAAGCCACATTTGCCTCAACTTGACAGAAAACATAAGTCGGTATGTCGTGACGCGTCCAAACACTTGTAGACCACATTCAACCACCATCTGGGGATCACATAAACTGACCTTACTCACCCTGACTCTGGCTGTCAATAATACATACAGACTGACACACTATACAATAAACAACCGTATACCGTATACATGAACAGAAAGCAGCACACACTTTTGACCAGAATTCCCCCATAATATGCTGACCAAGAAAAAAACCCTTACATCATCTTACATCCATTTTTTCTACCATGTCAGCTTCATCCCCGAGGTTTCTTCTTGTAAAGGTGCCAACGTGAACAAAGTTTGTGTAAGGATCTTTCAAGGCTTCCGCAGCGTCCTTGGCCGTTGGCACGTCTTTCATCTTCAAGTTCTGCGTCTGATAATCGAACTCACCCATGGCTATCGCCTAAGTAAATGACATCGACGCCGTAAGGCAATAAAGATCAGGGGTGGGGATACAAAAATACGTCTGGGCTGCAAAAAATATAAGATGTACACGCACAAATAGGTAACATTTAATGTGCACTTACTTATGTGTTGATTTATTCATTTCTTTACTTGTCTTTGCTTTATTTACATAATATATGCACTTGTCTTAGTGTTTCATATGCAAATAAAAGCAATAATCAAAAATTAAGCAAACAAAGACAACAACAAAAAAGGTGACATTCAAAACTATTCCAAGAAATTCCCCTTGAATCAGCAGCTCCTTCATTTCTTTCCCTGATCGAAACATATTTCCCCCAAATATCAACTCACTGCATCTCCAAGCATCTCCAAGATCATGATCCATGACATGCTGGAACATCGCCGTGCCTGCAATTCACGTGGATATAACTGCACCAAGAGAAAACTTGTAATAAGACGCTCGTATGTCGGATGTGTATGAAAACTTCCCAGTTCATCTTGTTCCATATTCATGCGATGTTCTTGTGGCAAATGCAAAAAAGCACCCAAAAACGATGATACATCATGTACTCACAAAGGTGAACGGCAACGTTCTCATCATCGATTCTGCTGCACCCTGGTTACACCAATGAGAGATCCTGACCGCTTGATGAGATCATCTTTGCCACATAGTTGATGCCAATATTCACTAAGCTATCAAAAAGTACACCAAGTAACTCGCCTAGTACACAGGAAATCCGCAGCAAATGATTGATTCCTTTCCAACTCGTGACTCTGCACGAATGAAACATCCCACAACTACACAACTAAATCTTAATTCTCCAACACGAGCACCCGATAGAAAAAAAAACATATCTATACCAACATCTTCCCCACAACTTTTTACAAACACAACTTGAAAAAAACACACAACTGATAGACACACCTCCTGGCCGTTTTTTTTTGGTTGGTTGGTAAATCCATCCCAAGTTGCATTGGGTATTCGGATCCCACCAAGTCGATCCGCTCAACTCCACGGTGGAAGCAGCACTTCCCATCCGATCTGCTGTGGTTGGTTCCAACGGTCGGGTGAGGTGATGTACCAGCATCATTGATGCCAAAGGTAGCACCATGCAGGGACCCACCCGTTGGACCCAAGAGAAACGTGAGCTTGAAGAGGGCATCACCTTGGACAAAATCGGAAAAAATGGGATCAAGGAAGCACAAATTGAAAGTAAAGGGGATCAGGATGTGTCAGAGAGATCTATCAGAAGTTGTTCGACTCTCATCAATTTGGAATGCGCTATAGTATATTTCTGACATGTGGTGAAGCTGCTAGCGAGCTGCTTGGGTGACTCTGGGTCTTTCTTCTCTGAGATCAGTGTCATTGAATTGTCATTGGCCAAAAAGACCGGTTTCCGGCCACCCCTTGAAAATCCAGTTCTCATCGGCACATCGCAAAGACACCCATAGATTCATAGATACTGGGAATCATATTTACTTGTACAACTGCTAAAAACCCAAAAAACACCAACATCCTTAAACCACGCAACTCTTTGATTCCTGAAATGGAGGTCACACCCAAATATCAGCCTTTTGAAAACCCTCAGACACACCAAAATTCAACGCATCAGAGTCGCAGCAATTTCTCGCGACTCCACTCTCGCAGCAATTTCTCGCGACTCCTCATTGGTCCTTATGGTGTCATCTCCAGGTTCCATGTCGCACGAGGTTTCAATCAGATTCATTCCTTCCTCCGGCATTGCGGTGGAGGGAAAATAAAGCTCGAAACCAGCTTTCGGGAAGCTACCTGTGGAACACTTGTGGGACCACAAAAAGGAGCCGGTGAAAGGAGGCTGAACACGGAGAGACAGCGGGACATCGATTTAAACCCTGGCCATCGAAGGTAGCCAATCACTCCATGAAAACACCATCAATCCAATGATCCAAACAGAAGGCTTCATTGAGATGTGATCATTATTCACCGGACTTCAAGTTTTATATGTGCTACTACTGTTGATGGAAGAAATCCAAACAACCACCTGGGAGGGTGCAGGATAACCCTGTCAATAATGGGATAAAGTACCAACCTCAACTGGTGAGTTTACCGGATTTCAGCCATCAACAGTAGGGTCCCCACGTGTTGAAGTTGAACACCATCAATCAACTGGGTTGGCTCAATAACTGCTTTGTATCCAGGCTACACATGTTAGGTGAATTCTAGATCAAAATGCTGCCCCAGTTGGTATAACTCAAATATGTCACATCATACTATATATATCAAAGATAAAACTAACATTATTATCTATACAGGCTTGAAAATAAACATCAATACATACAACAAATACATATACATACTATAAAATTCCACATCTCATTATCTTCCCTGTCATGTTACAAGGGGTCCCTGTATTGCCCCAACGTGTTTCTTTTAATGGGAATCGTGTTGATTCTCCGTTCGTCCAAGGGGATCCCAAACTCTCGCATCTTCTCGATGGTGCGAGGTTCCGGTCGGTCCACCTGACGACAAATGAGAAGTTCTTAACGCTGCTGGCGATGAAACAAAACAACGCTATTACCCTTTCGCCCATAATTATGGAAGTGGAAAATGACCTTAAATGAAAAGAAACTAATATTGAAGGGACCCATTTTCCACTTCCATGATTGGGAGGAAGAGTAACTTTTTGTGGGGGGTCCGAAAAATCCATGGGGTCTTGGGGATGTTGTTGATTGACATAACAACATAAGGACATATGACATTTGAATATGTACAGTAAATATGTATCATGTATGTATTAGGATCATTATGGGAAAACATGGAAAATACAAGAACATCACATAGAAAACAAGTAGAAATCATGACATGTAACAATACACAAAAACCAAACAATATATATATATATAAATCATATGAAATATAACATATATTAACATATAGTTCAATGAGTTCAAATGATCCATGGAAACCTGGCACTCCGGCAAATCAACCTTCACCTTTTTTGCCCAATATAAAATGCTTGGAGCTTTCATCGTCTCATCCGTTTTCTGCCCCCATCTCCGCTTGGAGAGCCTTCTCTCCCCGAGCTTCCCTTTCTTTTTTGGCGCGCCGCACCTGCGGGTTTAAGAAACCGGACGCAAAACATTTTGGGAAACATACAAAACCTGCATGTAAATGCATTGTTAATTTGGCTATCTACAACTAACACGGTACGAATTTCACCAAATCTCAAGTATGCTCAAAAAGTAGCCCATAGGCAACATAATGTGTCATGTCCTATGTAAATTTGGGTTATTCCAATCTCTTTAAGCAACCTTCCCTGTGTCAGCTTCCTTACGTTTGAACTGGACCGTCTTGTATCATATTGTATGCTGTTTTCCCTGTGACATCATCATCTTCAACAGCAAACATCAGTAAACAAGGAGAGCAAATATATACACAGCTTCATTCATTGCAAGTTTTGATGTTTAGGATTTTCAATCTTCCAAAAAAAGTCATCATCAACATTCAGCTAAACAACGCCATCTCCACGCTCAGCACCTTGGATTTTTGTTTTCTTTTCTCCTTGGCACCCACTGAAGTGATACCCAAAAACAGGACCCACAAAGGAGTGGGTCTGGTACTTCAAAAAGGGACCTTGTATCTAAAGGACTGCGGGACATCCCAAAATTATGAGAAAAGTCCCCAACTGTGTTCTTTTTCAGGTTCACTATTGCATTCTTTAGGGTGTGTACTTAGTGCACTGGCTATCTCAAATGACAACGGAACGTCCATCATACGACCATTTGAGCTCATTTTGATAGGACTGACCGCCAGAGCAAAATTGAGGATTTGCATTGCTATTATGATGAACAACTCGCTCATACATACACCATGGCTATTCATAGTTGCTGGACGGTACAGAGTTAATCAACTTCCTTTCCAGCAATAGTAGCAAGGGCAGCTCACCTCCGATTGTAGCAATGGTGGTAACGAAACATTCACATCGATTGAACCACCCCTTTGCACATACCGAACATGTTGTCCAACGGTAATGAGCTCCGGATAACTCGAAAGGCACTAGATTTCTCATAGCTCCTGGTATCTATGTCATGTCGAACCTTTACATGTCAATGTATATGCCAAATTGAAAGATTGAACACTGGATGCTCGAGGCTTCGGAAATTGACAATCACAACATATGTGATCAATGTGCTTGAGCCAAACCAAAGGTTTCCATCCTAATTAATCACATTTCAATCAGATGGGCCCAACTCGGGTGAACATTGTGCCGCAACTTAACTTCAAATGTTCAAACCATCAATTGCAACCCAATGTTAACGCCTTTTCCTGGCAATATCGATTTCAAGATTTTCAGTATTCTCCTGAGGGTGATTTTGCCTATAGGATTTGATTAAAGAATGAATGCAATGGGAAGCACCAAAATATCCTGATGAAATCTTCGGAATGGGTTGGTTGGATCCTTAAAATACCCTTCTTAGGGGTTCTGGTCTTGTACAACAACCACTGTATTGAGACACCATTTCTAAAGCTTTTAACCGTCAACCACGTCCTGCTTCATCAGCTGCACCATCTGTGAACGTTTCTGCCTCGGGAATTTTGCTTGGGATCCCTGGAAGTCCAGTGGTCGACCATTAAACAGCAATAGGGTTTTCACCAAAGATGGGGTCCCCTAACTACTATAAGTGGACATATATCCCTAGTTATACCCATTTACAACCATGGTTAAATAGGGTTTGCTGGGGTTATCACTACCTTATAACTGGGGGGGTCCCTTCTCGTATGGAGTCTTAATCATTTCAAATTGGAGACTATTATCTTAGTAGTCGGCTTGACTTCCAGGGATTGTGGGTAGTTTATGGCAGTTTACCATAGTTTATTCCTGCTTTACTTGCCACAGTTTTCTTGACTTTAGTTAAGGGTGGGACTAGGCCATCAACAATACTGAAAGTGGTTTCTTTATAGGGAAACTTAAAAGTAGCTTGATATCCTTGTTGTGCCCTACTTTTGATTGTTCAAACTTGCTTTCCCAAATGGAAACAGTTAGACTTGGTTGACCTGAACATCTGTTCCAGTACGAATCAGTGTATGGCAGCGGCATGGGCACATGCATTTGCACCAGCCTTCTCAATTAGTAGACAGTACTGGATAGCAAACAGTTTTCCCCTAGACAAACTATGTGCGGTCAGCTCTTGGTTCCTTGGCACGTCTGGAAAAAGTAGTTTTCATCTTGCAAGGCTGACCGCCGGTCACAGTCACGTCAAACAACTCGAAATCCAAGTCATGAGCTGCGATTACAAACAGCGTTCACTTGACTTCCTGGCATATCTTGTGGCATATTGCCGAACCTGCCATGTATTGCTCATGATTGTCACTCGCTACTCTTGCTACCAAACACTGTTTTTGTTGGGAATTCTTACCTTGTTGGTAGTTTCAACCCAATTTGAAAGTACTAATCTAATTATAGTCAAACTGGATCATCTCTCCAGGCATCGGGGTAAAAAATTGATAAAAATCTTCGAAACCACCACCTAGTTACATTACCCAGCTATTTTTACCATTAGTCATCCTTCACCTTTCCAGGTGTCTCAACCGTTGGTTGGTCTGGTCGGGTTTGCTGGTGGCTTGGTGCTTGGGTATACCGGCCTGCAACCTTGAAACACCACTGGTCCATGTCTAGTCAAACAACCCCCCCTAACGTAACCCCCCCAGAAATACGGGTTTAATAGCCGGCCTTACTAAGGGGAAACCAATGGTTCATAAGCCCTCAAATAAGGCCTTATTTCTGGGGGAGGGTACGTCTGAACGTCAGGGGGGCGGGGGTTGGTTAACCAGCCAGTATTGGTTGACTGGGTTTCCTTGCTTATTTTTGATGTGCTTGAAGCTGGTTCCAGGCTGCGAGCACACAGGCGGCATATGAACCGACGAAACGATAGGCCCTTATATCAAGGGAAAGAGTAGTACGATACTGTCGTAGAAAAATCATCGGTGAAAGGTAATACTCGAATAATATGATACATATGGAAATTGTTCAGGGTATACATGATGATGTCCCTGCAGTTGAGATTTTGAAACTTTAAAATGATTTCAAGCGGTACTCATTCTATGACTTTTGTCCCAAAAACGCAATTAAAGTTGCATCACGTTTTATGTTTTTACTCCAGTTGCTGGAATTTGTTCATCCAAAGTTGGTTCTGGAATCTCAATACCCGGGTCATATCTTTGGATATTGTGAGGCGTGTAAGATGGTATCAAATCATATTTGGGCCCATCCACATGCCATGAGATCACCTTTGCTTCAAGAATTGGCCAATGACTCCGGTCATGGGAGCAAATTCCAAATGAAGATCCTTGCGTGATAGATCAATCCTAGACAACGTTTCTTTTCTGTTGCTTCACTGGCATATTCAAATCAACATGGAAATAGTAAATCAAATAATTAGTAAAACAATCAAGAAATAGTTGAAACACACACCCCTGAAAATTTTCCTGGGTGTACATACAATTCCCCAAGTGGATTGCATAGTTCCCAGCTCACAACCATGATCACAAATCGCCAGAAATCCAAGCAAAGTCCCGTCCTTGGGTGGTGCCAAATCGTAGGCATCGCGTTTGTCACGGAGCCTGGCTTCTGACCAAGCCAGGTTCACAGAAAAGTAAGAGCAAGTTGAGGTTCAAAACAAAGGCCATCAAGCAAACATACTGTTGATGGAAGAATTCCTAAACAACCACCTGGGATTCTGGGATGAATAAAACCTTGTAGATAATGGGATAAACTACCTATCAACTGGTGCAGGATTTCTTCTATGTACAGTATCATGTGTAGATGTAGTTTGTATGCATAAAAAAATAAATATAATATAATTATATATATATAAATCAATTATGCACATTAATGCTTTATAGATTCGACTAAGAATGTCGCGGATCATTTTCTGATCTATGTGCTTCTCACCCGTGTTGTGTAGTTGTTGTAGGCAATGTAGCCGTGTAAACAACTATCTTCCTCCAACCATCTCTAATCTAAATCAGTCGGACAAACATGGATGAATTCGCATGGTCAAGGCCAAACCGTCGGCCTTCCAGCCTTCACCAACACAGACCCCTCCGGCCCATGGCCTCTTTTTGATCTTCTCAGACTGCACAATGGCAAGCCTTAACGCAGTGCAGTTTGCTGGCAGGACACCGGCTCCAGAAAATGCGATAGAAATTTTGTCTTGACTTGATCATCATGTTAGCGTCAGTCATGCATGAGAAACCAATAGATACACTTATCATTTCATGTGTTCACTATCATCATCATCATCATCATCATCATCATCATCATCATCATCATCATCATCATCAACCATAGACAATCCACCCACCACCACCACCACCACCACCACCACCACCACCACCACCACCACCACCACCACCACCACCACCACCACCACCACCACCACCACCCCAAAACCATATCATGATGAGAACGACTCCACATTGACTTGAATTACTGGAGCATCAGTCCATGATACGCCTTCCAGTTCCAACGATTATAAACTGAGCATCCACGAACCAAACAGGTATGAGGGACGATTTTTCAATCCTAAACAATCATGTATCATTCATGTATCATGTATCAATCTCCCTTCAAAGAAGCTAAACTGCCATAAACCTGATGAACAAAAAAAATCCAAGGAACGAGAACAAGCTTTCAGTTTTGCATAATTCTATGTATTTAATACTATAATGCTTATTTAACATACAATAGTTATTCGAGACTTTATGGAGTACTAATACAGATATATATATATATAGTATTTTACAGAGATGAAAGTACGTGATCCGTGGATTTTTCCGTCCTTTTTTTCATCTTTTTCCAAGCTCCCTCACTTCCGGTTCTCGCGCTTCCGGACTTTCTTCACCTCGAAGATTCGATCCCCGGGGTTTTTCAAGCAGCTGCATTTATTGTAACATCACCAAAGACATGGGTGTTTGAACAAATAGAGGTACCCCAAAATGGATGGTTTATAATGGAAAACCCTGTTGACATGGATGATTTGAGGGTACCACTATTTTCGGAAACACCCACATCCAAACCTGGATCTTTTAGGTTCCAGGGAGTAATAGCATGTGACTCTTTTGGGACGCCAAGCATATCCAAGCTGCGGAAGGGCAAAGAAATGCTGGGAATCTGGGGAACAGGGTGATCTCACATTTTATGCATCAAGAAGGTTGAACTACCCTCCCTAAAACTAACAGTTCGCACCCGGAAAATGGATGGTTGGAATACGAGGACGTTTCCTTTTGGGGCAAAAGGCCTATTTTCAGGGGCGAAAATGTTGTTAGTTTCAGGGTGAATTTAAGCCAAAAATAAAACACGAACAATTTCCGAATCCAGTATACTTAGTTTCTTTCCAGGGCGTCTCTGCCAGCTTATCATCTTTTTTTCTTTTGGTTCCATCACACCCTGTGGAGGTTGAAACAATGTAAACATATATAAACCATGTACACACACACAAACCCTACATCCATACATCCATTAGATATCATTAGATTACGTGACATGGCATTTCACACATTTCATTCAAAAGAAACATACATGCACTTCATAAACACATACATTCATACGTTCATACAACATAGATGACATAGATGTACAGTTTCAGAATAGCAACCATCTAGCCCCTGTAGCAGCAAGTTATTGGATGGACCCCTTAAGGCTATATATCTACAATATGTTCTATTCGCACAGTACATACCCCCCAACCACCACCCGTCCCCTCCCCCGCAAAAAAACAAACAAAACACTGCATATAAGAAACCAAAACACATATAGATCATATAGAAAAATGAACCTCATCTCCATCCATCTCCCTCCCTTCCCTAAAATTGTGGACCCCCAACCATAGCAGCACCACAGGGAAAACTCCCCTGGAGCAGCTGACAACAATGGATGGTATATGCTGGTATCAGTATCGATTGTCGAACAGCAGGACCAATAAACTGGACATAGTTGAAGATATTTCATCAAATATGCCCAAGCACTAAGAAATGGAGGAGATTTCACTGGCTAAAAAAAGAACCTTTTGGGGTGTCACATGACATCACTATAATTCGGCCCGACGGATATTCTTTCAAACCCTCTGCATGTGCTGGGAGGCAAACCCTCTGAAGTGCAGAGTACATGCCTGATCCAGTCTACAACATATATAGTCACACACACATGCGTGTGTACATCTATCTAAATACAAGTACGTATATTTACATATCGCATTTCTCTCCACATCTGTATTCCTGACTACCCTGAAGTAAAAAACTGCACTTGACGGCTTCCCTGCAATCAAACATCCATCCAGCTAGCTGCTAGTTGGGACCAGGCTTCCCAGATCCCAAGATATCCCACTTGCACCGAGCCTTGGGGTTAGCTGTGGCCCAAAGCTGTCACACTGGCCGTTCTTGCCGGCCCAACATCTCTTTTTTTTAGAAATCCTTGAGCCATGTGGATTTCCAAAAGTTACTGAGTCCAGCCGCCTTGTTTCACCGTTTCACCCACCTCTTTCAAACCATGTAGTGAAAACAACAACTCCCGGTTCCAACTGTTCATTTCATCTTATGTTTAAAAGATGCGTTCCACCTGAAACGGGCTGGTGATCTTTGATAGTTCTAGAAACTTTTGTGATGATTGTGACTATCTTGGAGTTTAAATGGCGTTTTAGTTACAGTAGAAGTTTGTCTCATGAACCGCTACTTGAAGGCAACAAATAAACATCCAATAACCTTCCAATCTAGCAGGTCAAATCGAGTCTCCAGTGGCCAAGGGCGTTTTTTCACCAAGTGTTAACATATATTTTTTATAAATATATATATATATATACAGTGATTTCATCTTCCATATCATGTCTGCCCCATGAAAGATCAAAGAGTGGAATCCTGGAAAAGGGAGAAACAAAAACACACTTCACTAATGAAATTTCTCAGGATGGAATCAAATCATCAATAAAAAATCCCAAAATTATGATTCTTTGGGATGTTTGCCTCCGGGGAACGGAACATGCCCCTTGGGTGGCTATAAGATTGAAATGCTGACAAAACGCTGACACTAAATAAAAACTGAAAAACTCTTTTCTCTCTTTTAAGATCAAGTCCCTCCAAAACAACTAAAAGTTGCACAGCCAATTTTTTCAATCGCAGATCAAACAATCGTCATTACCCTCACTCTCGGCGCTTCTTCTTGGAGGACTGACATCAGTGTGCAACCGGTGGGACGGCAGTACAAAACACCACAAATCTTATGTCAAGACTCACGCTATCTACCACTTAATCATGAATTGGGTTCCCAGTTGCTGAGCCCAATTCAACACATCAATGCACACGGAATTATATATGTGTGCTACTTTCAATACGATGTGTATATGGGTAAATGTGTGTGTGAGGAGAATTTAAGAGCACCTGTCCGAAAAAAGAAACAATGCAACTGGTCCGATACTCAGCCAAATTGCTAGAACATTTAGAACAAAACGGTGTGCATTACACAACTCAATCAACTAAATCATCCTTACCGTTTTGAATGGGAATTGATGGGGAAGTGCGCTTATATAAATGGTATCTGATGGATAAAAGGAGAGGTTGAACTCCAAACTCGCTGAGCGAGGTAGGGGTGTGGGAACATCCATAACATCCCTTCAAAAATCTGACTGGAAAAGCATGAACCTCAAAATTACTCCAAAACGAAACAAAACAGCAAGTAGTTAGGACCGACCACCCCCATTTGTAAGCCATGAGCAGGCCATTTGGAAGGGGGAACAACCTCAGTTAGGGGACTTACGATCACCATAGTTACTAACTACTTGGTTCCCGACCTTTTCGCGGCCATGCAGAAAATGTACATTATATGGATAGAAAATGAGCATGCCACTGTAGCGAAACGATGATTTTGCTAATGTCGCATGTGAAAATGTATCATCAAGGTTTCAGAAAACTACTTGTTTTTTACATTGTCATCATCATCATCATGGTCATTAGTCATCATCATCATCAGCATCATCATCATCATCATCATCATCAAAATCATCGTCTCTAACATATTCGCGATCACACAGGTCGTTTGCCGAACAACGTTACCACCCATCATTGCCGTAGCATCGACCATGCGTGCAACGCCAAGGAACGTTACCATCACCCCCACCCCAACCCAAGACACCCATCATTGCCGTAGCATCGACCATGCGTGCAACGCCAAGGAACGTTACCATCACCCCCACCCCAACCCA
>DF244456.1:0-26636 GCA_000507305.1 Breviolum minutum Mf 1.05b.01 | reverse complement strand
TTTTCCAAAGGTCACCCTTTTCCAAAGGTATATGTGCCACCCTTTTCCAAAGGTTCCTCTCCCAAGGGTTCCCTTTCTCAAGGGTACTTTTCACACAATTTTTTTCTAAGGTCCTTGGCTTCTTCTTTGCTAAGGTTCTGAGCCTGCAAAGCATCTTTGATCTTGTCAATCACAAAGCTGTACTTCTAGCTTTGGCTTCACTTCTGATGACTTTGTTCCCAAAATATATGCTCTCTGTGGCTTTGCAGCCATCACCTTGTGAAGCTTGAGCCAGGGGCCTGGCCCTGACATGTTTGCTGCTGCTTTTGTTCCCTTTTTAAGGGTTCCTTTGTTCCTTTTTCAAAGGTTCCTTTGTTCCCTTTTTCAAAGGTTTTGCTGAGCTTGCAGCAGGCTTCTTCCTCACACTGAAGCCCATGGCCTCTCTGTTGTCTTCTTCTCCTCCAGCTGAAAGTGCATCCAAAGGCCTTTTCTGACCAACCCTTTTTTTGAACAACGNGCATCCAAAGGCCTTTTCTGACCAACCCTTTTTTTGAACAACCTTCCTGGTTTTGGCTTTGGAGGGCTCTTCAGTGCTTTTGGGAAACCATCTGAATCCAAACTCACATCACTCAGGGTTTTCTTCAAACCTTTTCCCTTTTTCAAAGGTGCTGGGTCTTTGGACCCCGAAGATCTTCCATTTTCCAAAGGTGCTTCTTCCTCATCCTCTTTTCTTTTCTTGGTCTTCTTTTCCATGTCCTTTTCCTTTTCCAAGGGTACTTCCTGTTGCTTTCCCTTTTCCAAGGGCACTACAGCTGCATCAGGCAATTCAACCTTTGCCAAAGTCTCTTGGAGCCTTTGATACTCCAGGCTAGTCAATGCAGAAGCAAAGGCTGCACTGAGGCCTGACCTGGCCAACTTTCTTACATGAAAAAGAAGAACATTGATCCTTTCGCTTCTCATGTGGACACAAACACTGCCTGTCTGTTTGGTGCAATTCCAGTGAGGGTTGCTGGTCAGCAAAGACAGTAAGCCATTGCGAAGGGGTTGACCATGAATTTCTCCAGAAGGTTCCAGTGCCAACAAGTCATCCACAAATCCCAAAGCATGGTACAGTGCTTTTGGATCTGGCCCACTGTTTCGACTAAGGGTTTCATACCCTTTGAAATCCTTCAGCAGCTCTGAATGCTTTTTAAGGCATTGAGTCAGAAGCCCAGTCTCCACAAAGGGCTTTTTAAAATGTCTGGCCCCTCCCCTCCCTGCCAGCCATTTCTACCCTTTTTCAAAGGTGCCCCTGCTGAAAAGTTCCCTTTTTCAAAGGTTCCTTTTCTCAAAGGTTCCCTTTTCTCAAAGGTTCCCTTTTCTCAAAGGTTCCCTTTTCCAAAGGTTTCTCGATTCAACAGCTTTGTTTTTCACTTCCCTTTTTCCAAAGGTAATTTGGCTAAAACAAAAGTATCCAAATTGGGCCAAAAGCTGCAAGCATATGGCTTATATTGCAGGTTCAGCCATGACAAAACACTGAACACAGTGATTGAAAAAATCAATTCAGATCTATTGATTTTGCATTTTAAATCCTCATGTAAAAATCAATCTAGAAATCAATTTTTGGAAAGCAAAAATCAAACTAAGACTTTTTGATTTTTTCAATAAAAAAATCAATCTCAAAAATCAATTTTTGGGATATGGGAGAATATTGATTCTAATCAATCTACGATGTTCAGGGCAATCATTCATCGATCATCGATCATCGTTCATCATCCATCATCCATCATTCATCATTCATCATTCATCATTCATCATGCATCATTCATCATTCATCGTTCATCGTTCATCGTTCATCGTTCATCATTCATCATTGATCATTCATCATTCATTATTCATCGTTCATCGTTCATCATTCACCGTTCACCGTTCATCGTTCATCGTTCATCCTTCATCGTTCATCTTCCATCATTCATCATTCATCCTTCAACCTTCATCCTTCATCCTTCATCGTTCATCGTTTATCGTTCGTCGTTCATCGTTCATCGTTCATCCTTCATCGTTCATCGTTCATCGTTCATCGTTCAATCATTCAATCATTCATCATTCATCATTCATCATCCATCATCCATCATTCATCATTCGTAATTCATCATGCATCATTCATCATGCATTTTTCATCATTCATCATTCATCATTCCATCATTCATCATTCATCTTTCAATCATTCATCCTTCATCCTTCATCGTTCATCGTTCATCGTTCATCGTTCATCAATCATCATTCATCATTCATCATCCATCATTCATCATCATCATCATCATCATCATCATCATCATCATCTTCATCTTCTTCTTCTTCTTCTTTTTCGTCATAGATCAGAAAAGAACTTCCTGATTTGCTGGGATTCCAAATTGGCGTTGGTTTGGCCATTGGCATTTTCGCACTAAATCATCGTTTTCATCCAAAGTCTCCTTTCTAAACCGCGTGACCCACAGATGGTTGATAGAGATCGATGACGGTGGTTCCTAATTTTTGTATCATCTTCTTCACGTACAATGATGGCTTTAAACTACGGCGAAGTCGTCTCCAATTTGTTTTGACCACTGGAGCTTGGCGTTGCAGAAGTACTGCACCTGATCAGATTCCCAGGTTGAACCAGCTAAGATATAAAAGCGAAGCACCAGTGTTTCGTAAAGGTCGGTGTTTGTCTCTGTTTTTTTTAAAAGCTGAGCACCTTGACATACCTTGACCATCCATGCGTTTGCAAATTATGTAGTTGGAATTTCCATCGGCTGCATAGATGGCCGGTTTCTTAAAGAACTTTACAGACTTTGGGAATCTAAACAATCATTTTGGATGCCGTTCTGATGAATCAATATCAGGGAAGCCTGTGATGCAACGTAACATCGGATGGGTAATCGGATGGGTAGAGAGTGGGGGGGATGTTAACATTCCTTGAACTTGCGCACATGAAAAAACCAGGGCCATCGATGCAGAGTAGACCTAGTTGTTATGCATACTGCAATCATACGCAGTGTATACGTATACATAGACCTGTGCAAAGATTGCTTTGCGAGGAAGGACCCCTCCCTAAACCCATACCGAAAGAGTCAAGATTCAAAACATTCGAATCGGATCAATCAAATGATTCGACCCCACGCCATGCTCGTGGTGAGGATTCTGTGGTTCGTCTTTTTGCTTTTCCTTTCACGTCTCAACATCAGGCCCACAATCTGGTTGACAGATACGAGTCAAAGTTGAGATCGAGTTCACATCCGGAGTGGGAAATTTTCAATAGAAACCCTTGAGCAATAAAAGAAAACCTAGTTGTTTAGGGTATAGAAGGGGATTATACTACACAGTTAATTTGGGATTATAAAAAACCATGATAAGAATCCCTATTAAACAACCAGTACGATGGAAAGTAAGAAGGTTTTTTTCGTGGCTCACTTAGGAATATCCGATTCGGCATGCACCTTGATTTTGGGGATCTCCGTCGTTTCGAAGTGATCCCAGGTGGTTGTTTGGGATTTCTGAACCATCAACAGTAGTTCAACTTCGGTGATTTAGAAACAAGGGAATTAGATGTGTGTATTCTGTACAACTACTTGGTTTGTTTTGGGTCCCTAAAAGAAGGACTTTACCTAATTTTTGGTGAGGCCGCTGCCTTCCAGTTTTCTCAACAACTTTTGCTGGCTCAAGACACTCTGTCAGGCGTCTGGCAAGATGTCTTGATTGTTTGCCTTGCAAAGCACTTGCAAGGCCATACCGGTACGGCTGAGTGTGGTGAAATCAACAAACTCAGCAAGTGTTTTCTGAAAAAAGGTCTCCAAATGGAGACCATCACTATTTCAGAGATATTTTTCTAACAGTTTCCGATTTTGAAGGGATTAGATTGTTTTGGTGTGGTAAACCTGAGCCGAAAACCCGTGGATCTTGACTCAACCTATATAGGTGAGACGTGTGAAAAGGGTGACTCAACATGAGGTACCTTAGCCTAGAGAGCAAGATGACCCAAAAGTGGAAAAATCCGAGAAACAAAAAACAAATTCAACATGTGGCCTCCGGAATAAGAAAATTCATGAGGGGAGAAGACTACACGGTGAATTTGTTGCAGAAACGAAAACGTGGTGTGTTGTAATCTAAAAGGTGGGTTCTAAACCCCAAACCACACCCTAAACTACAAAACCTGAACATGGTGGTATGGTATGTCGTTGGTGCTCTTCCCGTACTCTTGTCATGTCTTGATAGAACGGGTCATTTGCGTTCTACGTTTCCCCCAGCGATGCTAGCAATCAGAAAACCTCAACTGGGGGTTATCCAGAATGACATGGGACCCCCCAAAATTCGGTGGGCATGGTCCCATTTAGATAGTGTAGAGTTGATCGTTGATCATTTTGGTGTCCCAAATGGAACCAAAAGTGTATCATTTGCGGTGGCGCCCACATCGTTTTTTGGGTGCTACCCCCCCAACACCTTTCCCTTGCATTCCTGATGGTCGAAGCATTTTCTCCCATGTGCCGTCCAAGATGCACATGTGAATAGTTGCCTCAGATGAGAAGAACAGATAACAGAGAATTTCAAAATAAGATCTCCATTTTGCGCCCTTGATATCATCAAATGAATGACCGCCTGGTGTTAGCCGAAATCCTTTACATATATTTAAATCACGAGTCTTGTGGTTGAACGAGTCCTGATTTCTGGGATCGCGTATGGTTGCGCCAGGTTCAGAGGTTCCTGGACTTTACCGAAGACATTGAATACGATGGGTCACTTCATGGTGATCTGCCTCTCGACGAAAGTCCTTACAACCAACCTCTCAGAAAAAGGTTGTTTTCAATCCATGACTGGCTTGGCATGCCAAATAAAAGTTGAGTGATCTTAGAGTCAAAACTTTTGCCATGGGCCGAGATTGATTTTTCGGATTTTTGTTTGAGAATTTTCAAGCTTGATATTTTCACAGTTGTTGCGGGATGATCCCTCCATTTTATTGCAGATCTCCGAGGTTTTAGTCCGATGTGTGTTTTGGCCTTTGATCCTTTGATGTGTCACTTGGTCAGCTGCAAGCTGTGAACGGTGAAACAACAATGGAAGTCCGGAGGAAAAGTTGCCGGAGAATTCGTATTCAGTATAGTTACCCCTAATACGAAACGGGTTTCAGTTTTCCATGTTCCCTGTTTTTTTTCCTTGTGGTATAGGTTACCCCCGCACACACTAGTAGTATCCCTTTTCATCCGAGAATTCTAGTGCAGCTTCACCACAAATGTTTTCACACCAACCATTTGTCTAAGATAATTTTAGATCAAAACATGTTTTTTTCAAGAATTTGAATGTCAAACCTTAAAACACTGCCATGATTTATTGCTTTTTTTCGACCATCATTTGTGTGCATCCTCTCAAAAAGACACCCCTTCACAAGCAAGAATTTTTGTTGGTTTTCCTCACCCGGTTTTCCTCGACGTTTCAGCTGAAATTTCCGGGAAAAACATCCGGCTCCCCACCGACTCTGGGATTTGGATCCATCGATGTTTGAGGCCTCTTTTTTTGAGGGGTTGGTTATTTTATGTTTGAAAAAGCCCCCCCCCCAAAAAAAACCAAGCGAAAAAAGACAAGAGACCTGTATGAAGTGACAACAGTCGGCAGATGGTGAGGCTATTCTCACCCAAATGGCTTGTCTAGCCTTCTGAAGCTCGGCAAAGATTGCATCGTGACTGTCTTAGATTTCAAATTTCAGTCAGGTGTTTTCAGCCAGATTCCTCCAAATGCTCCCTTTTTTCTTTCCATGGTTTCTTCAATTGCTGTCTAGAGAAATGTTCAGATCAGGAAACATCCGCAGATCTTGTGTGGAGAAATTGGACAAACTATGATGTTGGTGCCTCGCCAAGCAAACATGATATGCCACCAAGTAAATTGGTCATATTTTGTAAGATGGATAGATGGATAGGATACGATAGGATAGGATACGATAGGATAGGGTAGATTGGATTGGATTGGATTGGATTAGATTAGACTAGATTAAACGGACTGATAGATAAAGATGCACTATGCGAGGCACTTGTGAAAACGATTTTTCTCCCATAGTGGGATATATTTGCGACGGAAAAAATTCTAGATACTTTGACTGTTTGCTGTTCATGACGTCGGGGGAATATCCCCATCAGCAGGGCGGTGAAAAAATGAAGCTTTAATGCAGGTTGGCAACTACTACAATCACAGGAAGTTTCATGGAAACGCGAACTGTTTGGTAGAATATTTCATCACCAAAAATTATGGTAGTAGTAGGTCTTTCCATGTCTTTTCTGTATTTACCGATACTGCAACAACAACAACAACAACAACAACAACAACAACAACAACAACAACAACAACAACAACAACAACAACAGGAGAAGCAGCAGCTCTACTACTACTACTACTACTACTTCTACTACTTCTACTACTTCTACTACTTCTACTACTTCTACTTCTACTACTACTACTACTACTACTACTACTTCTACTTCTACTTCTACTTCTACTTCTACTTCTACTTCTACTTCTACTTCTACTTCTACTTCTACTTCTACTTCTACTACTACTTCTACTTCTACTTCTACTTCTACTTCTACTTCTACTTCTACTTCTACTTCTACTTCTACTACTTCTTCTTCTACTACTACTACTACTACTTCTGACTATTGTTTTTTTAGCTAACTACTGAATTGTCTAATTGCCCAATTGGTTTTTATCATTATTGTTATTAGTAGTGGTAGTAGTAGTCGTCGTCGTCGTAGTAGTCGAAATAGTGGCAGTGGTACTGGTAGTGGTAGTAGTATTTTTTCATTTTTATTAGCATTAGTATTCCTAGTGCTGCTCGTATTGGTCTTATTCGTACTATTCTTTCTCCAACTATGCAGTTGTTAATTGTCATTATTTCTATCGCCACAAAAAATTCGGAGTGCTGAGAATCCACCGTTGGGGCAACTGGTCTTGCTTTCCTCGGTTTCGTGGGAATTTTCCTCGCGCTGTGCAGCTGGGCCGTTTACCAACTTCCAAGGTGGGGAAAACTTGCCACTGGTGGAAGGTGATGAGCATTTTTACGACTTGATGTCAAAAAAGCCAACTCTGGTGTTTTTCTCGGCCATTCTGCCGAGAGTTGCAAGATATAAATGCCATGTATGCCACTTTTTTGTTTCATTTTCTGTTTTCTTATGAGGATTTTTTTCAGTGATTGGGTGTTGTAATGATCTATGCTCCACCTCATCAATCTATTTGTGATTCATAGTGCACTTGGAAGCCACGTTTTGAGTTTGGGCGATGACAATCGATGTTTCTTCTGATTTGGAGTCTTTGCCACTATTCACAAGCATGTCGAAAGAGATGTTCGTGTGAATATTCCTGGAAATTCTCAACCATAGCGTTGATAAAATAACTCCCGCACCACCTGGGATCTAAAAGAAGCTGAGAATAAAATGGGATCATCTCCACCCTCCTTAAAATGACAGGTGGAGCACCAGTCCGAATCATATCAGCAAGGTGAGAAGCTGCATCTTGGACAGAGTTTTAACAGAGACACCCAGGAAATCTTTTTATGGATGCTAAAAATGGTGATTGGGGGAAAGACATTTATTTCAAAACATTGTTATTTTGGATATCCGTATTAAATTTCAGGAACGTATTTGGAAAAGATGTGATTAATGAATGTCTTTGGTGACATCATGTTTTTCATCTCCGAAGTCACGTTTTTCCAGACATCGAGGTGCATTTTTGTTCAGCCGCTTCACCATGAAAACTTGGTGGTATGGTGTGCCGCTGCTTCTCCGAGGGCCTTGCTTCACTATGAGTCTCTCAGATACTACGGGTATGCTGGGAGTGAACATAATGTCAATATGCAAAAAGTATACACCGAGCAAATCAACTGAAAAAAAAAACTGGGAGGAAAAAGTGTAAAGCAACCAACAAATTATGCAGGTTTCCTTCACAGAACATGGGCTTTTTGCTGGGTAGGAAGGGTTTGTTTAGGCATCCACTGGGAAAATTTGTTGTGAAGAAATTGGTGTGGCGCGATCAGTGAGAAGCACGAACATGCAAATTTGTTGCATCAATGTACAACAAATGTCGTTCGAGAAACACTATGCTTTCCGGATTGCTTCCAGCATAGCATTATTCTGACATGTTCAAATACTAAAGGTTCCAACTTTCGTTAGCAACATGCAATGTTGCCACATGTTGATTTATGATTGGTCCATCGTTTTGTGGAAGCCCTTTTCGGATAGTCGGATAGACATCGTTACATCGTTTTCTTGAAGGTATCGTCTTGGCCACGGACAATCCTTCACTCCAGAGGATTATTGCATGCATTGTGTTGGGATGCTTTGCCTGAACATGGCTAACTTGGAGATGCGGATCACCAGGGCGAGATTTTCACCATGCTTTTTTTCTCAACTTTTTTGGGGTTCGGTCACAGCTACACATCGGGCAGGTTTTGTCCATGGTCCGAAATGATTGGGTGCAAGCCGGAGGTCTGGATTGAACAGTCCACCCTCAAATCATCTAGGATTCCAATGTTTGGTCAAAAAAATGGATGAGTTCAAGTTTAATTCGGGCTTCATCAAATGGAGAAAGATGGGAAAGGAAAAACTCAAGTGGTAAAGACTCCAAGCCGTTTGTCTTTAAGCATTGGAGCCATACCAGGAAGGGCAGCCATTTTGTCTGTGAGAACTTTGATGACCAGTATGATTAGACAACGCTTCGAAGGGTTGCAAAAATTGTTTATCGTCAATCAAAAACCGTGCTCCAAGCATTGTTCGCAAATGATTTTTTTTCTCATAGCATCCATATGAGCAATGAAAAAAACCCTGGTGGGTTAGGTCATATAGGGGATTATGGTACCCAATTATATAGGGATTATAATAAGCCAGTGTAAGGATCCCTATCAACCAACCAGTATAATGGAAAGTAATGACGGTTTCGGTGTGGCTGTTTGTTTACCTTAGGATTCTTCTGTCTCTTGCAAGCTTTGACTTCGCCTTGGAAGGTTGAACGGGTTTTTTGGGGGGTTTGGGTGAATCGATACGGTGCAGCAGAAGAGTCAAGATAGGACTGAAGACTTTGAGGTTTGTGTTTGTGTTTGTGTTTGTGAATGATGATGATGATGATGATGATGATGATGATGATGATGATGATGATGATGATGATGATGATGTTGTTGTTGTTGTTGTTGTTGTCGTCTTAAGTGAAGTTAGTGTTCTTAGTCCCTTTGTTGATCTTTATTGTAGAATGGGCAACCAGATTGCGACCTATTTCCTGCATCCGAATTCAATACATGTTGTCATGTTGTGCCACCTACAACTTGGAGCGCGAATTGGCTGACTACAGTCTCTATACCCTGGGATGTGTGGATAAACATGGTGCAATTCAACAAATGGTGGCGTTTTGAGGCGGTGTTTGGAAAGTCTGTTCTACATTTGAATGGGTGGAAGTTTTTTTTTGTCGGGTCATCTGGAATCCAAACAAATTTTTCAAGAACACTGTGGATCCTATTTGTTTGTCGCTCAACAACTACCCCAATGCCAGCAAGTGAACAGTGTTTTGCGTGGGAAAATCCAAAAATCTTTTATGGAATAACCATACTGTTGATGGAAGAGATCCTGCACCACCTGGGATGTATAAAACCTTGTAAATAATTGGGTATTTACCGTATCAACTGGTGGAGGATTTCTTCCAACAGTATGTTGCATACTTTCCGGGCTACTCGTACTTTGTGTTTCCAAATTTGTTTGCACGACAAAACCACCTAAGAAAACGCATTGCTTGGTGGACACGAAAGGCAAATGATTCACTGATTTGACTTCTTTTGTTTCACCGTGATTCATTGATTTTTGGCGAGTTTATTTTGTAACTCCCAAATGGTTCTTTGCAGGTTTGGTTAGCAACATATACATGTCCGTTGTTGAAACAATTTTGTAAGCTGATGGTTTTGCTGGTCCCTACTCACATTAGAGATGCTTCACAAACTTTTGCCTCCAGGTTCCCTTGTTGAATCTTACTGACCTTTGGCTTTCCAGTACCTTGTCCATCTTTTATGGCAATGATGTGGGCGGGGACTCTCACAGTGGGCTGGGTGGAGATTCACCAAGTTCGATTGGTTTCTGCCTCTTGGAATAGTTCAATCAAGGATCACTCCATCCAATCACCTCCTTTGGGATTCAATGAACTTTGTAGCTTGAGGTACGAAGGATCAGCCACAACCCCCCTTCTTCATCCTATGCAATTAAAGATTTATCAAGAATCTCACAATGGAAGTGCTTCCTTCTTCGGGGTCTGTCTATTCCGGTTCGAATTCTGTGGAATTTATTTTCTACCGAAGGCGGATTCTTTGGAGGACGAAAGAGATTTGGTTGTCCAGGTACAGCCTTCATGATTGTGGTGTTGGCACCCTCCGATTCCAGTGGCTCAGGAGACTTTATTGTGACTTGGTCGAAGTATGGGAGAGGTACCGGACCGCGAAACACAAACCCAAATCATCGACGACTTGAAAAGCAAAAAAAAGGATTCATCTGAATCCAGAGCAGTTTCAGTGGATGAAAAAATGTAGAAATTGTTCATTTATATCAGTTTGTTGCATCAACGAAAAATCTTGAGGAGCTATGTGGCATCGGGCTTCTGGCCAGTTTTTTCATGGCTTTGGGTTTCTCGGCGTATGAAGTCGGGTTGGCCTTTCTTGATTTAGCAGATTCTTTGCATGGTTCCATGGCTTCAAAAACCCTTTTTGTGCGTGAGATTTTTGTACCTTCCATCGTTCAAAAGAGCTGCGTTGCAGCATGCTTTCCCAGATTGCATCATTGGCACCAGGGACAATGATGCTGTTGGTTGCCTACGCCTTCTTGCAAGAAAAAATCCTGGGAAAATCAGGCGAGGCCAGAAACAGAAAGCAAATGAAGCTGAAGCTAAGAATTAGATAAGTCATATATCTATGTATACATACAAGTGAGTTAGTCAATCTTTCTTAAATGACCCATAGCTTGTCAAGCCATTCTTAGGAGAAGTTGTGGGTATTTTTCGGCCTGCCAAAGAAGGAAAATGCCTGGCAACTGTCTTGGACGAACAGCAGATTTCAGCAAACTCAGCTTCTGCTGAGTGAGTTCCAAGCCTTTTTGTTGGCGGGCTGTAAAGATGGTACACGTCAGCTTGACTTGGAAGACAGCCTCAAATTGAAATGGTGGTCATTGCTCTGAATGGATCTCCCACATCACAACTCGGCGTTGTTGTGTCATTTCTTCAGATATCAATTGGCCAGTTCTGAGCTACTGCAGCTACTGAACCCTTGTGAGGTATGCACTCGGCGATCTTGAACATGAGGAGTCGCCGTTTTGGTGAGTTGATGGATTGATTTCCATCACCTTTTTGTTAGGGGAAAAAAACGAAAGGGATACAGAAACACAGAATCCCAAGTGTGGAAAAGTAGTACGGCAGTAGTAGTGATTATGAAAATGTACAGTGATTATTGGAATTTGTATGAATATTGTGATACTGAAAGTAATAAAAGTCAAGACATACCCTTAGGCAAAGGTAAATGCCAAGATTAAGCTAGAGATTAGACGATGACCAGCACGTCCAGTGACTCTTTCTTCTTCAAAAAAGACAAGACTGACTGAAGAGAGATTACGTATTAGCATACTTGTATATGTACAAAGGGAACCAACCTGTGTACTGATGCGTGTTACATATTTTCTTTGTATATCCATGTGATAAACGTATTGGTTTCAACTGAATCAACAGTTTTGTTTTTGATTTCCAGCGAAGATTTGATATACATTCACAACAATTGGAATGGTTGACAAGTGTGGTGCAATAGAAATAGATACACAAATAACCATAGTGAAGGTTTACGAAAATTCGGTGAGAATGAAAGGTCCGACTAATGGATTCAGCAGGCGAATGTGGTGAAACGATGAAGCATTGAAACATTCAGAGTTTCAAACCCACATCTTAGAAGAGGTTTTTTTTTTCCACCCCTGACACTTTTTTGGCGCCAAAATGGGACACCAAAAAAAAACGCAGGAGAGATGACAATCATTCGGAGATCTACCAGAATATCAAGCAGGCGACATGGGGCCAGGGGATGGGCAAAGCAGGGATCGTCCTCCTAATGGATTTTTTTTTTTTGAAATTGATTTTTGTTTGACCAAATCCTTGCTTTCTAAGTTCCTAGGATTTGATGTCTTTTTTTGGTGTCTGAAGAAGCAACAGTTTTTTTGATATACACCTGCTTACGTAGGTACATACGTATATGTATGTATATTTATATATATATATATATATACGGACTATGCAAAGACCAATGGATATATGCACAAGTAGATCAGAGATACACACATCCACAAAATTGTGTAGATGCGCACAGAACTGCGTGTAGCTAAACTTTCCAAGAACTGAGGAGTTACCCCCCTGCAGGTTGCAAGAACGATGCTGACAGTGGACGATGCTTGGTAGAGCAAATCCCGAAGACTCCAGGTCATTTGGGTATCCATGAAAGTTGAATTTTTTGTCAGTTTTAAAAGGACCGCAAGTGGCCACAAAATCAGTACCAATACATCAAAAGCCGATGTGCACCCTTGCTGATGTTGCAATTGTTTATCATCTCCGCGATTTTCTACAGTTCTACATGTTGCTCTCTACAAGTTTTGCTTTCCAACACCAGAATTTTTTGGAGCAACAAGCATCAGCAACAAACAATGACGAATCTGAAATTTCCCGCAGCAAATATCTGAATTTGAACTCTTCTCTTTCGTAAAGTTCAACGGTTTCAAAAGGTATTTTTCCCAGGCAAAAGGTTTGGACCATCACCCGCTACGTCATGGGGTTGTTTCACCAGAATTGCTATTCATAAAGGACTTACAGTATCCGCATTTTCTTCAGAAGGGTCGAAGGTGGGACATTTTTGGGACAACAAATGGAAAGATAGCCTTGGCTGATTCATCTTGGATCATCCTGTAATTTTGACCTACATATCTCATGGCTATTCGCGCTATTGGGCTGTGCAAAGGGGGTAATGTTAGTTGTTGCCAAAATGGCAATTCTATCTGTCAGGAAGAATATGCGATCGCAAAGAAGCTTGCTTGCAAGAAGTGCCACATGATTCTGAGATTTCACATGTGGGGAAGAACCTGTGGATGTTTCTAATGGTTCCATGCTTGTATTGTCACCTTCTCAGGTTGTTGCATCCAACAAGTGGCTCTAGATTAAAGGGCTGGGATGCAAACAGGGATCTGTTTGGTGCTTGGATGATTTTGCATTGGTTTTGTTTCTCAACTTCAAACATCTCTCCATGACCCAATATAAGGACCGTGAGGATGGGTTTTTTTCCCTAATTTCTGTGAATTTTTGAAGCCCAATCTCAGATCCAACAAAGATAACAAAGATTCGACAGATCTGCCCAGACACCCTTTCTCCAGAAAGGTTGCACCAGGACCGACTGGAATTGAATCTATAAAATCGATTCGTTCATCACAAAAATTTCTGAGGATGGAGCGATTGAACGCACAAGATTCTTGCCTGCTTGGCGTTGCTGTATTTGACAGGTTCATGTAGGTGGACCGACTCCTTTTTTGTGAGTTGGGCTCTCTAGCGCGGCCAAACATTTCAGGGGCAAGGTCGGTGGGTTTTCTTGACCAATGTAATGACCCAAACCTAGGAATCATCCCTGGCTGAAAGCAAGTAGAAGTCAGCAAAGGCTGAGGGTCTGGCTTATGGGGAAATTATCTTTATAAATTACCAGAGTGACTTTCAGTTGCTTGCAACTGGCTGGTGCATAGGAAATTTGGGGAATGAATTCCAGCCCAATGGAAAAACAGGCAAACCGAATTGCTTCTTATTTCCCTCAGTACAAAGCTGCACAAAAATCACCGCACTACATTTGACTCATCTCTTCAGCCACTCATCTCTTTGTGTTCCAAAAGTATCATCCGTTTCGAATTCAGATCTGTGAATTCGTTTCAGGTGAATCGTTAGTGACAAACCTATATGTTTCAGGTGACAAAAGTGGTGATGTTTTTTTTCCCCTGCCCCGCCCTATGGTTGAGTCCTTTCTTGTGAATCCACGGAAGATGAAGAAATTCGGTGGAAGGGCATGGAGTTGCTGGTTGGGATTGTTGCCATTTTCTATTCACATCTTCTGGCAATGGAAGGACTGAAAACTGGCCGTAATGAGAAGAGGTATGAAGGAACCAGCCGCATAATGAAAGAAAACATGCAAATCAACATTTGCAAGCAAATTTTGACAGAATGACTCTGAAAAAACTGGGCAGATCACCAAGTCAGAGTTCATGTCCCAACTCGCGGTGTAGTAAAATGGATCGGCAGATGATAAAATGACATTTGAATTGCAATTCTTTAGGATCCACGGAAGGGGCATGGCCATTGGTGCAAGTCATGCCACTTTTTTTCCTGACTCTGTTTATGTGATTCCATGGTGTGACAAGTAAGGCATGAGGGAAAATAGCAGCCCTGCCGTTTTTGGAGGGCAGAGTTGACCAGCTCAGGATGTTGCAAACATTGTTAATTGCATCGACTTGTTGAGTTTGGAGTCTTGGCTGTGAGAGTTATTTAGTCCCCGGCGTTTCTCGGATGAAGGATATTTTTTTCACGAATTAGATGTTCTGCTGAATTAGTTTTTTTTAGTGTGGGTGATATGATCACTTCGTGGGTTTTTCGAATAGTCACAGGTATCAAAGGCCGCTAGCCATGACCCTTCTGTCGGCTTTTTATTCCCTAAGATCTGGATGTTTCAAAAGGTTGGTATCCAGCTCCATGACGCCTTTCCTTTCCAACAGAAAAACCTTACATTTCTCTGAATCATCCAAGACGCATCTTCATGCCCTGCTAGTTTTTCAACGGAACCAATTTCTCACTGGTCTGAAACCCACAAAACTTTAAGATGACTGCTCTAGTCTGAGCAAGGAATCCTCCCAAGCTGCTGATTGTTGTTTTTATTTTGTGACTTCTTTGCTGCGACCTTGCCCAGAGAAAGCAACCATCTTACACATTTATTTCTTCTTGTGCTGCGTGGTAAAACCATTCTGCCATTTTTTTCAAAATTATTTGATCCCCACCAAAGATCCCATGCCATTTGCTGCTCCTATTTTTGTTTGAAGAAGCATCTTGGTGAATTGAGGCTTAAAAAACCGCTCGGGGGTTTTCATGTCAGGAATTTCTGGCTTCATCGGAAAGTTCACCCAGTCCTTTGGCGATTTCCAGGGGACATGTTAAACCTCACGGGGGATACGCCGTTGTTTTTTTGTGGTCGAGAATTTTTTTTTGGTCCAAAAAGATGGTGTTTTTTTTTTTAATCAGAGTTGGGGCAGATCTTGACGAAAAAATGTTACCCAAAACAAATGCGTTTTTTTTCCCAATTCTGTCTTTTTTCGACAAAACCACACCATAGGCAGGATTTTTGTTCCAAAAAAGATGAGATTTTGTTGAAGTTTTATAAATTTCATTTTTTCAACAAGATTACCACATTTTTCAACCTGCTTGAATGATGCATTTGGGCCAGCTTTCGTTGTTTCTCAGTTCGAAGTACTCAAAGCTTTGCATCGGTCACTGGCGTTAAAAGCTCTGCAAATCGATGCTTGGCCTGAGGACCCGTGTTCAAACCAAACGACCACTCAAAAATTGTAGCGAATCTATAATCAATGTATTTGAATTAGTATTTGTATTGGTGTTTGTATTGGTATTTGTATTGGTATTTGTATGATATTGGTGTGGTATTGGGATGGGATGGTGATCCTTGGACGTCTTTGATGATCCATCAAATGTTCTAGAAGTGGATGGCTGAGAAGATTTGCGAGGCAGGTTTTAAAGCTATGAATTGTAACTTCCATGATTGTTCCAGGGAGACTCTTGGTTTGGCAAACCTTGTTATTTTCCAAGATACCAATTATTTCTAACATGGATTATTGATCATTCTCCTGTTCTTTTAAAGTTTCTCTGAGTGGATTTGCTTCATTGATCAGGTGGTTCTAAACTATACAGCAAAAAGTCAGGGATGGAGCCGGATGGCAAGTCCAGTTTATAAGCAAAATCCTACACAATCCTACAAGCAAAGGGGGGAAAAAACAAAAACCACCCAAAAAAAAAGGGCAACTTTTCCCAAAGATCTTTAGAGTCTGATGAGGAATCCCAATGAGTTCGGCCTAATTTTGGCCTGAATGTTTAAAAACCGCCGTTTCAACATCTCTTATGTATGATACAATCATTTTTTGGATGATTTTGGGAAGACTTCACCATATGTCCACCATGATGTTCAAGATGTCATTTTCCCCGTTTTGGGTGTCCACGAAGGCCTCCAAACCTTGGAGAGTTTCCAAGGTACCCTCTCCTGAAACTAACCAACAGACATAGCACCTGAAACCATCCCATTTTTCAGGTGCTATGTTTCAGGGAGGGTAAACTTATTGATATCAGTTTGAACCAAGATTCGCCCTCCCAAGACAAGTTGGTGGGTATTTGTAGCGCAAAATCTCTTCCATCTAAGGTGTTTGCATGCGTTGGATTGATGATGAGCAGATCGATTTAAGGAATTCTCAGGCAATTTGATTTGACCATTGAAGTTGGTCTCTTGGGTGTTCTTTTTTCGATTCGAGCTTGTTTTTAGGACTACCGAAATAGAGTTGTTTCCTTGGGAATCAAAAGATATTGGAGCCGAATCTCTAGCTCTCCATAGGTGTTGCAGAGCACCAACTACGGGGTTTATCTTCCAGGTGGTACAAGACTGAAGGATAGCTAGCTGGTGTTCATTTACGCCTTTTTGCTATTTCACCTCGATTTACTACCCAGCTGAATCATGAAATTGTATCTGAATGGATCCTGAAGAGGATGGAAAAGGGGGGAGTGCTTAATTTTGACACATAATCATATGAAGTGTAATCAAACAATCTTCGGTGTTTCTGGTCTCACAAGGTTCATCTTTGAAGAGAAATCTAGCCAACCAGTTGCGAGCTTTTTGCAACCTGACCGTATGGAAGATTCTCCTTTTCAACGGCTTCATCGGTTCTTTTCGTTGTGTGCGAGGAAATTGCTTAGTCCAACCAGGTACATGTGGAGCTTCGGGCAAGATGTTTCACACGTGGGGCCCGCATAACTTAATGCTTTGGTCACACCGCACCCGTCATTACAAAAGCCACTTGGCAGGCTACAGACATCAGCATCAAGGATGGCCAAGAGGTGTGACCGTGTGGTAACGGGTTGGAAAAAATGATGTTGATTTTCGCGTGATAGCAGTGATAGAATGCATCCTTTCAGAGGCGAAAAAGTGTGCCCTCCTGAAAATCAGATACCAAACTGACCAACAGATAGTTTGTTGGCAGGTGTGTTGGACACTGACATGGTGAAATGTGAAACGGTGCAAAGAGGATGAGGTGATAGAAACTGAGGTTTGTGGGTTTCCCCATGCGCGGTCACCAAAACTCAAGGGTGCACTTCAGCTTAACGATGGATCAATTCAAAAAACGACCTCAGACAATTGCACCCCCGAAGTATAACAGCTCGCCCGTGAAAAATGGTGGTTGGAAGACGATCCTTTCCTATTGGGAAAGTAACTTTTCAGGGGCGAACTGCTAAACTTCCAAGAGGGTATTGTGAATTTTGATCAAACATACCTTGACGCTTCTCCTCCGTGACACCTTGGAGGACGACAGCTGTCAGACTTCAACACAGGCACTCCGGAGCGATGTGAACACGTGGCTACTGAATGAAATATTGTTGTCCGGAAACATCCAGCCTCACCGTTTGGTTTTGCATGACAACATCTGCAAAAGAGAGAAATTTCTGAAGAAAATCATGCATACTCCTACCCATTATTTTTTCATTATTTTGCCATTCTGGAAGGGATTTCACAAGAACAAACACTACAGCAGTACAAGTTGGGAGGATGTCTTGGTTGGTAGTGAAGACGAACACTTCTTCAAAAAAACAAAGGCTCTTTTCAGTTTCAAACTGTTTGAATTGTTTGGTAGATCGAAGGCTCCATGGTTTAAAGGATACAAATGGAATGGCTCTTTGGGGGGAAGTTTCCGTGAACCAACTGTCGAAAAATCAAGACGTTCTCAAGTCCTGAATTCTTTCCTCAAAACTTACTTCATCCTAGAACCCAATTATGTAACCTATACTTTGAGAGATTCAACCCATGAAATAGGAGGTTGAACAAATTGGGTTTTAGGATTTTGTTTGGGATAAAGATAGGGATTAAGCAACAATTTCCAGTTTCTTTCGACAAACCAAACAGGATTTCTTGTTTCAGCTGACACAGGATGAGGTGAGTGCCTCCGGAATCCTGGCAATGGCAGCTACTTGGACCGATTGGTCATACCCATGGTGTTTATCAAGTCAAGAGTTGGTTTAAAGATGGAAAAGATGAAGAACATTGTTGTAATTGAAGGAAGAATTATGTGCAAGAATAGAGTGTTTTCATGTGTTTTGTTGATTTTAAACCGATATCATTTGATTAATCTTTTTGGAACTGTTGACATCTTACTGTAGTGGATATTGGATTTTATCAGAATCAATTGCCACATGTGGAACTATCCGATTAAGCTGGAATTTTGCGTGGCTTAGTGGTGTTGTACTGATGAGCTAGGTTGTTTGCCATTTTTTGGAGAAAGCAACACCTACAAAGAGGCACAAGGCGTCATGTTGTTCTTTTGATTTCATGTTTTTCCAGCTCGGTGAAATATATGAACGTACGATTGAATCCTTTTTAAAGAGTTCTTAGGATTACTAAGCGGCACCAGTTGACTCTGCTAATTTGCTGTTTTTTTTGTTTTTTCTTTTTTATACGTCCCCTCTATATGGAGATTATACCTAGCCAAGGATCCCTAGAAACCAAAGCAGGTTTTCATTGAATGTCACAAGGATTTTGTTCTCAGTTTGCGGTTGAATGATGCTCATAGCCATGTACCTTCAATGGATTTTTCTGTGTCAACGCTTCTCAAAAAGCTGTTAAACGGTGGGCGAAGGGTGGCATATTTTATCACGCCAAAGGCAGATGAAAACTTGGATCTCAGTTGTTGTTCAGCAGTCAAATGTGGATCAGTGAGTGAAGGTTCTGCAACGAGATGAACCCGTATCCTTTGGCATTCATGTAGATAGCGAATATATCGTAATGATTTTTTTCATAGTGATCTGACCTCATCCGGTCACCCAAAACCCTGTCGTGGTATGTATTGAAAATCCCATCCCCAAGATGCTCGTGATTTTGGTTGATGAATTGTAGAGTTTAAACAGTGAAACCATGGATATGACCATACCACGAAAAAAGGTGATTCACCTTGGTGGATTAGGACTCGCAAGTGCCAAGCGAGAAGGTTGTGGAGTATGTTGAGGAAAATGATGAGCCTTGGTCCTGACTGTTGAACCATGCCTTTAAACGTGGCCTTCATCAATGGAGAGTTGAAATGTGCCCAATGAAAAAGGAAGGGTTTTTGGAGCTTCAAGATTCGACCACGCAACATGTTTCCCCCGACATTTTTTCACCTCTTTGGTCACCAAAGACTTGGTTTGGACATCTCGGTTGGAAATGATTTTAAAGTGGAAATCCTTGTGTTTCAACATACAACCCCCAATTTTGTTTTTTCCAGCGAGTTTACAGCCCTCTCTTCAGGGTTTTTCCGGAAGCGAAGAAATTGCAAAAAACATTTGTCTTACAGACATCATTCAAGATCGAGGTCTTAATATTTCAGAAATGTAAAGACATGAACAGCTAGCAAAAATCTGAACTCCTTCAACACCATTGGTTTTTTCAACCCAAAATTTGTGCCTAAAAAGACCGCTACGAGGTGAAAAGGACCTCTAAATGAATATGGGGTTTTCATAGTCATTCTACTTTCCCTTTTTGATTCCCAACCTTGTAGGTGTTCAAGTTGGTTTTGTTGTTCAACAGATGGGCCTTTTGTTTGTTTGACGTGTCTCCAAATTTCTCAACATTCAAAACCCATAGGTTTCCTTCCCAAAAATTGCAGTTCCTTAATTTTCACACACATCCAGTCCTTCGTCCTGTCATCAAAGGGTCCAGCATTGAAGGAAAAGCTGTTTGTAAGAAGTCAAAACAACCAAGGAGTTCAAGGAGTCGAAGATGGTTTCAATTTCACTCTGAAAGTTGAGATTTCCTTAGATTTGAGGAAAGTTCCATTTGAACATATATCTTCATATGTGTCTGTACTCACCCAACTGAACAAGTTGTGTGTGTTTGGACCCGTTCCCGAGTCGTGCAGCAATCTGTGAAGATCCGGATTTCTGGATGTTTCAAGATTTGTTGGTTGCTGAAACACATCACTGGATTTGTTGTGGTGATCCATGTGGAAATTGCCATGGAGAAAAAGAGTCCAGGGTATTTGCACAGACTTCCAAGATTCACAGATGTTGAAGTTTCACATGGAATCAGAGCAGGGAGGTATCATTGAGAATTCATAGAAAAGAGCTGGCTGTGTTTTCTACATGATCAGCAGACCCCCTAGAGTGCATTTGATTCCGCGAAAAACCTTGGCTTCCTCTTGACACAGAGCTAACATGATTAGCCAAAACGGCACGCTCGTTGCAGAAAACTGCGAAGATGTGGAAAAAAATGGCGGAGACCAACACAGAGGCAAAATTGAAGATCACCAACTTGGAAGCGTATGGGCTAGAACTCCCACCAAATAGTTTGGGAGTTGAGAAGGGAATGACTTATCAGCAGGAATAAACTATGGAATGACTTATCAGCAGGAATAAACTATGCCATTTTTATGGCTTAGGTTGTTGCTGAAGTGGTGGACATCTGGAAATGTGAAGCTGCCGAAGTCTGTAGGAGAAGGCCATTAAAAGGTAGAACCGAAACTGTTGTGATTTTGTTTTATCTTTGGGAGTTATCCACCCATTGAAAAGGGGATTTATCGAAAATGGACCTTGGTTTTTTTCCCGAAAATCACATCGACTTTGTGGAACCCAAAGGGGGTAACCACCGGAGACTCCCGTTTTTCGCGTTTTTTTTGGCGTTTGGGGCAGATTCGTTTGTTAGGGGAGTGGCACCGGACCAATCTTCTCGAAAAAAAGATCGGCATGTTTTTTTTTTCGATGCAAAAACAACTTCCTTCTGTTTAAAGTTGATAGAATCTGTGACATGGGTGACTTGGACTCCACCCCAAAACGCCAGGCAGTGCCTTCTCGATGATTCCTTTGAGGTGACGTCAAGTGACGGAGTTCCCCCCAACCGGATTCCAGGCTTTCTTCAGATGAGATCCCCAACACCTAAACCCTCCGAATGCTGCGGATAAAAAAAAGAAACATCGACCGTCACAGCCAAAAGGAATCATAACATCAACCGGGTTGGAGTTGTTTCTGTAAAACTTCAAGGTGGACCTAGGGTTCGGTTGGTGATGGAGTTTTAGAGTGTCCTGGATTCAAAGTCAACTTACATGGAGTTTTACAGTGAGAGTTTAACCACCATGGATTTTGGACCTCTCAGGGTTTTTACCGTACAACATCCAATTTTGAGGCCACAGAGCCTGAGTAATGAAAATTTTTAGATTGAATTGTCGCATGTTTTTTTTTAACGTGGTGAAAGGGTGAACCAAACAAAGAAACATGCAGGACACTCACTCCAGTGGGTCATATGAGTCATATTCCTTCTAGGTAACCATTTGGCACGGAGAAGAACTTTTGGTTCAAGCGGAAAGACTTGACACTTGCAGATTTGTAGATTTTTACGTGCTTCATGAGATTCCTGTTCAGGATTGCTTGAAATGCACAATCTAGTTACCTAGTTCTTTCAAAAAACACATGTAGCGTCTTTGAGATTTCAGTTGCATTCCACAAGTAAATTTGGCTTCCTACATGTTGCCCCGAAATTTTGAAAATCACACAAATCTTTGTATTTCCTGATTGGTTTCGAAGCCATGCCGTCCAAGCCCACCAAGCAGGCCATTTTTTGCACCGTGGAAATTCCTGCTTGGCCCGGTTTTTCTTGGGTGATGACCTGTGCCAGGCGATGATGGACTTTTTGTCCGCTGGCGTATTGGACTCAGAATTAGGGGGGCGAGAATTCAAATGGTAAAAAAGGTTGGTTACGTGGTGAGGTGATAGTATCTTGGAACAGTTTTAATGGCGAAAGCAGTGACACTGCTTTCTTCCAAGGTGAAAATGATGCAGAGTGAAGCAACGCGGGAACTATTGAAGGCATGGTGTTTGGCGAATGGTTTGGTGTCATTGTGCATTTCTAACACGACTTGGCGCAGGATGTGAAGGCAGTGCCACACGCAGGGCATAAACTCATTGAGCTTCAACGAGCTCAGCGAAAGACCCAGCATCGTTGTGCAAGCTTAAATCAACATGGAAGCTGAAAATCACCTGTTTGAAAAGGAAATCATCTTCCAAACCTTCATTTTCGGGCTTCCATGTTAATTTTCATGGGTGTATCTTTGTCAAGCACAATTCTGTTGCATATTCTCATTTGGATGAATCAAAAAATTGCAAGAATTTTTTCGAGTTTCATTTCGTTCTTTGGATATTTTTGGTTTACCTTTTGTGGCTTCTCCAGGTGGCCCATCTTGGGATATGATGCTAATCTGGGCTGCAAAGCCTTGGACGAAATCGATGGCAGCTTTGCCGAAAATCACCTTGTCTTTCCATTGTACTGGCTGTTTAATAGGGATCCTTAACGTGGTTTATTATAATCCCAACAGAACTGGAGGGAGAGTACAATCCCCTACATACCCTAAACAAGCAGCTTTTTGTTTTCATTGCTCAGTTGTTTCCTGTCCGAAATCTCCATGATTTCGCGATGACTGTGGAATTTCTCGCTGTGTTGTTTGTGAAGCCAACCATCTCTGCATTGAAACACAGTCGAACAATTGGCGGAAATGTTTGGATTTGGAAAAACTTACCAAATCCTCCAAATATGTCATTTTTTCAACCCCATTTCATCGATTGTTTTTTTTGATCTTTGAAGATGCACCTTTTATTCGTCCCGGCTTCTGCCTAAGGTAAAGACGAAGGACCCCGGGGGTAGATTTTTTTTCAGATGAAATTTGGAAGGCCAAAGTTGGACTTGATGTCACCTGGGACAATCTTCCCTGTGAAGGAAACAAAGCTCTTGTAGCGGAACGGCTGAAGTTTATGCATACAGCAATGAGAACGCAGCTTGCCTGCAAATCAACTCACAATCTTGTGTCAAGTCAAGTGTGCTGCAATGCAGATACATAGCAGATCCATGCAGATACTAAACCAAAAAAACAACTTGCTCACCTTCATACGTAAGATACGTGCGTCCAAAACGTGCGTTCGTGCGTGCATGCGCAAATACTTCCAGATTTTTACCATTCAGCACTTGAGGCTAAACCATGGAATGAACAACACTGCTGAGGTATTTGCAAGCACTGAAGGACAGAAGACCTTCAGTGCTGGAAGCAAAAAAACCGTTGCCGAGAGTCTGAAGCTGAATGGTTCGAATTTTGTGTTCAGCAGTGATCATTGCAATTGGTGTTACTTTGTGTATCGGGGTGACGAACTACCTACCCAGAGGGCCGAAATCGGGTGGTCAAGAAATTCTGTTTCTATCAAGGACTAAACATTCAACAAAAAATAATCAACCCACTATAATGAATTTTTTATCACCATTTTCGGGTTTTGGCTGCCGTGGTTTTGTTTTTGTGTTGTCATCTTTTGTCGTTTCCGGAATTTCCGAGCGTCGGTTTTCCGCAAGGCCACGATCTTGGAATTTTTTGATGCTTGCAATACCAGGCGTGGAGAGGTGGTGTGTTTTCATGAAATTTCCTGGGAAGCGGTAGCAAAATCTGGAAATATGGAACAAATTATCACAGAAATCTTCCAATCTTCAATTTAGGTGGTTTCAATTTCTTCCAAGTCTTTTGAGGATGAAAGGAATTGATAAATTATGCAGCGGATAAAATTGGATGATGGCCTGCCACATTTTTCTGATGTCCAGGATGGATTTGCCAGATACACAAGAGGCACGAGCTGCAACCGCTACAACTCAATCAAAACATGTCCAAATGGGTGCCAAGCTACGTTATGGAATCAGATGTTTTTTTCTTGAATGCAATGCAGTGGTTTTGCATTTGTTGGGGCCCCAATGATTTTGGACCCACATCTATGAAACTTTGCTGGTGCATTTTCCAGCCAGCTTATGTCAGCTCGGAATCGGGAAATTTCAGTGCTCGAGTCGTAGAGATTTTCCGTTGCAGTGCAGACCTTTCAAAAGCTCACAAAAAAATTCACCGAGACAGTCTCTTCCATCGGTCACAGGCGTTGCTTACATACTTGGCAGTGGAGAAGAAGGCCTGCAACTTCAACCTGAGAACCCAAAATTTCCTTGTGAAAAACTCTGGGGAAGTGGGAAAAACTGGAAAAAAATGTTTGAAAAAAATCGTTGTGGGGCTGTTAGGCATGTTCTCTCATGTTAATTGGCTTTGGGATTTTGTTTGATTTGCATGGATAACCTACAGTAGGAGGATTGAAATAGATTTGCTATAGCATTTCGGAATCTTTCATTATTTTTGTATATGTTTGGGTTTACCTGAATATGTCAGAACATGTCAAGGGGGAGGTGATCGTTTTTGTTGGACACCAAAGTACATTTCAAGGTCAGGAGTCCAACAATCGACAGGATTTGGGTGTCACTTTAAGAGCCTTCAGCCTTGCCAAAAGCTATCACAGAAATCTGCGGGACGTATCATAACCTCTAAAAGGAATGTTGCGCTTAAAACCGATGTAAATGTTGCAATTTTCACGACCAAAAATTGATTTGCAGCTATTTTTTGGTCCACTTTTCACCATTCACCCTTCACAAGGGTACCATTTTACATGAACACCTGTAGGTGTCACCACCCGGCGATTGAAATAACCTCATCCAACTTATCAACTCAGAAAAGTAAGGCCAAAAAGCTGAGGTCACGATAGTACTCCAAATGGTCATACCTAGTAACTGGAACTCCCGCAAAAATATGTAAACATTCCTTCTGAGAAGTATATATATATATATGTACATAAATATGTGTACATATGTGTATATACATACCTATGTAAAATGGATGAGTACCGGTCTTGCGCTGGCTTGTCATAAAAATGGATGAGTACCGGTATTATGCTGGCTTGTCATTAAAAATGGATGCAGTCCTGTCTCATACAATCTTGTCAAAAAATGGATGCAGTCCTGTCTCATGCCATTTCGTCATAAAAATGGATGCAGTCCTGTCGCATACCATCTTGTCAAAAAAATGGATGCAGTCCTGTCTCATACAATNAATCTTGTCATAAAATGAATGCAGTCCTGTCTCATACCATCTTGTCATCAAAACGGATGCAGTCCTGTCTCATGCTGGTGTATGCTACCACATCTGTATTGTTTTACCGCTTAAGTTTATGTAATATAACCCTAGGTAAATAGAAAAATAAAAGTATTGTAAAGGTAATGTATGTAGTAAATTTCAAGGTAAAGTATGTAGAGTGTATTTAGTAAATTTTTATCTATTCAAGATCATACTCCGGCTTGACCAAAATCGTACTCCGACTTTACCAAAATCACACTCCGATTTTCACAAAATCACTGGCTGATTTTCACAACATCACAAGCACACTCCGATTTTTCCAAAATCACACTCCGACTTTGCCAAAATCACACTCCGACTTTACCAAAATCTCCGACTGATTTTCACAAAATCACTGACTGATTTTCAAAAAACGAGGGTTGATTTTGAAGCCCCAGATTGTTGTTTTACTGCACGCCGTTTCAAAACCGCACCCTCCCCCATTGTGCGTCCTGCTTGTCAGAAGGTTTCAGCAGTTTCGTCGCGAGCCTGTCGGGTAGCCCTCACTGTTTTTGTCCTTGTTTGTGAAGAAAAACCTAGTGTTGTTTACCAGCAGTTGTCTTGCCTTTCACCATTTTGCCGTTCTGCGTTAGGGTATCTATACTAGTATCTAGCTAGCTAGGTGGCTGGGTGCAGTACTTGGGTGTTTTTTTCGGTGGCAGGTGCAGTATTTTTACTTTACCTTTTTCGTGGCAGGTGTAGCCCATCACACACACATACACATAAACAGAACTCTCGCGGATTTTTTCCCAGACACCCTTTTAACTTCTGGAGGGTTTCACCCGAAACTCATTTATGAGACGAACTTTGCAACTTTTTTGGGTGTTTTTCATTTTAGGTTTTTGCTCACCGTACCCATCATTTTCCAATAATATGTTCAAACATTTTTGCACCCCCCCGCCCTCACGACCCCAAAACGCCATAAAATTTATGAGCCGAACTCCCCAAAATATTTGTGAGATACATCCCAAAATTTCATATAATCAGTTTTGCATAATTATATGAAACCCTAGTCAACTAATACATACTTATGTTCAATTCTCCATTGTTAGCTGCTTTGGTTGCTTTATCTTATTTTCATGCAACATCTTAAGATGTTGCCCCCCTTCCATCCCTATGTGTTGTTCAATTTGTTCGTCAGTCATATTTTAAAATTGTTCCTTGTACTCCTCTTGCGAAGTCTTATTAGTGTGATGACTATCCATAATATATCTAACATATATGCATAGGTAATATTCCCTTCAGTCATTACATCATTTAGATAGTCTAATTTTCATTTTATATCTCTTCTTCACGTCCTTTTCATTCTCTTTTCTTCTCATTATATTTCTCCTCTCT
>DF244455.1:0-23177 GCA_000507305.1 Breviolum minutum Mf 1.05b.01 | reverse complement strand
GTTGCCACATCTGCACACTAGTCATTAGTCTCGTGTAAAGAACTGTCGTGGTTACTTCGATATCTTTCAAGTGACAGCATTCATGAAGCTATCATCTCTATTTACACAAGAGTCCAAAGACTTCTTTCAACTTATTCATCACTCCTACTATTAGCTATTTCTTTCTGCACCACGCCAGAATCAACCACCACTCTCCCAACATCTCAACAAGTGCAACTGCTTCTGAGGGGCTGCAGCTCCAAAACCTTTTCCGCAGATGCGTTTCCTACTTCAAATCAATTTAGTCTATTAGGACTTGAATCATTTGAGAGTACATGAAAACTCTGTGGCGTCAATCCTTGTTGCGCCCAAAATTTCAAGCCGCTGCCGCTGAAAGTGAGCCACATTAAAAGATTATCACCAGACAACCCCAACCTGCCATTTCACGAAACTTCCAAAAAATTATCCAAAATCATCGAACTCATCTAACTATACACTTGGTGTCACAATTTGTGCGCAGCGTTGTCAGTGCATGTCAGCTCATCTGTACTATCCCAAGCGGCCGGTTCCTGAAAATCTCACAAAAATAGAAAATAGATGCAAACTGTCTAGAGCCCAAACTGCTCAATGGCATCCTTGCCAGTGTAAAGTTCAGCAGCAATGATTCCGATCGCAGCGAACATGGCGAAGCGGCCGTTGTTGATCTCACGCTCCTCAGTTGCTGATCTCAATCAGAAGAGGCAGTAAAACATAGTAAAACTAGTTGATGGTTTCAACCCAATTGAAAAATATTAGTCAAATTGGAAATCTTCCCCAAATAGGGATGAAAATAAAAAATATTTGAAACCACAACCTAGAAAAATGTTTGAAAAAAAAACATTCACAGCCTCACAGCCAATGCTGAAATGTACATAAACCTCATAAATGCCATTGATTGAAATTTGCTGAAATTGTATGAAACAGGGTTGAATCAAAACTCCTTTGAATCGAAACTGATGAAATGTCTATGACAAAACAGCACAGCACATGCAATTTGCCTCTCATCCTTATCTTAATGCAGTTAAGTCTCCCTGAATTCCTGGGTGTACTGGTTCAGGCCGAGTGGGTCACCAAAGTTTCCTGGCTCCTTGTCATCGCTCTCAGTCCAGGCTCCCAACTCAAGGATACCTGCCACAGCGAACAAAGCCACAAAGCCATAGCTTCCAGGAGCTGTGATGGAAGCAGCAAGGCCACTTGGCACAGATTCGAAGCCTGGGAACTTCACATAGTGTTGCACCACAGCACCCAATGCAGCCATCATCGCTGCCCGACCATGTTTGATCTCAGCAGCACGAAGGTTGCGGAATCCTGCCTCATCGCCCTTCTTGCAAAAGCCAGCAGGGTCAAAGTAACCCAAAGGAGCCATAGCACCAATCTGGGTCGCAGGATCAAAGCTTGATCCTCCAGTACCTTTTCCTGCAACTCCTTCTCCCTTTTTCAAGCTCCCAACACCAGCTGAACCTGCCACAGCCGATGTGGTTGCAGTTGCTCCCTTTGCGGCGGCAGCGGCTTTCGCAGCAGCAGCTGCTGCAGCTGCAGCAGACACGGGCTCAGCACGTCGTGCCATGCGGCTGCGTCCAGCAGCCACGGCTCCAACGCCAACCAAACCCATGAGGGGCAGCGCACTGCCAGATCCCTGAGAGGGCACAGCCGAGGCACCACGCAAGTTTGTGACAGCCTCATTGCTCACCACAGGTCCTGAAACACTTGGCACGAATGCCTGTGTGGCCACGTAACCACCAGCTGCAAGGCCAGCAGCGGCCAACATGGAATTGCGAGGAGCCATTCTAAATGCAAGAGAACTTTTCCTACGTGCCGGAAAATAATACGACAGATCTGCCTCAAACTTCTGCGGCAAACAAACATCAACATGAAAAAGAGACGGCAACAGCTGGGGCTTGGGTTTGTCAGAGATGGTCCAGCATTACAATGTCACAGTGTTATTTTGCCACAAGGTCAGGTTCATCATGATTGTGTAGAAAGGAGATTGATTTTCGCAACATGAGAGTTGTAGACCAAGCGTGTTTAAGGATTTATTCGACTGAGCGCTGGACTGGGTATTGGTTGGCCATCGGAAGGATGCACAAGGATGTTAAAAGGAGTTGCTGTAAGGTTTTGCTTGCCGCATCAATTCTGAATTTCACACACACACACACACACACTGATGATAGTTCTACAAGATTGTCTGGTGTAGTTCGAGGTAGGTAAAGGTCGTCTCATAGGCCTGAAAAAAACCTGGACATCGAAAAGTGATCGAAATTGTAATCAAAATTGTAAACAAATTGTCGAAACTCAACTGAAAACAATCGAAAACTCGTCGAATCTGAATCGGAAGGTCATCGAAAACTCGTCGGAACTGAATCGGGAGGTCGTCGAAAACTCAACATACTTGAATCGGAAGGTGATCGAAAATTCAACGGACATGCAACGGACATGGTTCGAAGAGTTCGAAGCAACAGCTTGACAAACACGAAAACCAAAGAAGGAAACCGAACATTGTTGAATCACCATATGGTCTTCGCGAAAGCAGGTACGTCACGATGATCAGTCGTGATATCCTCCCAATTCATGAGTAGCTTCGTTGGCAATGGACTCATGAATGGGCCATTGCCCCCTGCTTGAAATTTCACCCTGTTCCTAGGTGTTTTCACACACACACACACAAACAGTTCAGTATTAAGACTGAGGATTTACAAGTCCATCACTTGGAACATGTGAGGCATATCTGATGATATCTGTACTGACGGAATGCCATTGGTCAGGAACATGAATGCTGTGCCTGCCATGTGAGCAATTTCACTGCATTACATGCAGCTGAAAAGCATCAGAGAAGTTCAGATCATGCACTTTCCATATGCTTCGCAGCTTTGAAGGCATTGCCTCATGAGGTGCTCTTGCCGTCAAACATGACTTGGGAACCTAGGTGTCTGCCAGGCTAGTTTCTCGCCACGAATGCTTCTCGCGAGGGTCTCCCCCTTTTAAGGAGGCCATCATTGTGAGTTGCAGAGCTGGTGCAAATCAATTGCTATCAAACTGGAGGGCAACGGCCTACTACAGATTTCCCTGGGACAAGTGCAACTTACCAGCTCCATCACCCGAAAGCTGAAGATCAATCGGAGCAAATTTTCCCTCCACAGTCGCAAGAAGGGGCAGGTGGATTCTCTTTCTGCATTGTCCTGTGATGCGGGGGGCAAACAGTGCGAAGCATGAAAATAAACAGTGCCATGCATAGCTGGCAAATAGCTAACGCTGAACCCTTCCTGAAGCATTCCTGAACCCTTCTGACTCACCATTTTCCCTGATCAACAGGGCTTTGCGAAGTATTGGACTCTCACCTCGGGGCATGTTCAGAGTATCCTTTTGATCCTGTGACCTGCTTGCCTGGCCACTCACCTGTGTTTCTTGCATGAGTACAAGTGGCACATCAGTCAAAAAACATGAGAAAACATGATAAAACATGAGAAACATGGGAACACACCATGGCCATGTACCCAAATCCTCACTGAGAAGTCACACTCGGGCTTCTTTGGAAGCAGTCTCTGTAAAAGTCGTCGGCAAATGACAGTGGTCTCAGCACCATTCAAATCAATCAGCCACAAAAACCACGGCCGGTTTGTCAGGATCGTATTTTCTAAGAAAATGCGATGCAGAAAGCTACCTGTTTTAACAGAATTGCGCGAAATGCTCTATTGCTGTGGTGCAGATTAGAATATCAGAAGTCGACAGAGCCCTACGGTCCTTTGTCATCTCTAGGACGGTCATTCAAAGTAAATCTTGGATGACGTGATAAAATTGGTTTTGGCAATGTAAATGTGGTACCAAGTTGAGTTGGGCCGTTTCAGTCTTTTTCTGGGCCTCAAACGTCATCCCAAGCCACCTCGAGAGATCGTTGCTCTTCTTCACTGGAAACCACCTGTCCAATCTTCTCTGATCACTCATGGTGTGTTTTGAAAATCTGCCCCTGGCAGCTGATGACTTCCTATTGCCGTCCTGAACATTTATCATGTTTGGGAATATTAGATAATGAATATTCTGAACATATAATGCATAAGCATGAGCAATACCATCTGCATCCATCTACTATCTACATCTATCTACCATGTACAAATATCATAATATTGGTCAAATGACGCTTTGCGCCTGTCGCCCCTTTCGAAGTGGGATATCCTCCAGCAGAGCTTCGGCCTCTCCACGGCAAGTTGAATCGAAGAAGAATTCATTTGCCCACTTGATCAAAGAGTAAAGTAGATAAAGATTATTTAAAAAAAAGCATCAAATCAACAAGGAATAGCACGAAATAGATGAATCATAGTGAATCATAGTGAATGGGAATCAGTGAATGGGTGAAGCTGGAAAGCTCTAGTCGGACGAGGCCCGGACAATGTCCTTGACACCCCTCCGCTCTACCGCAGCTTTGGCCTAGCGTTGCATGGCTCAACTCACCCCGTCTCTGCCCATGTCTCGAGTCGAACCTCTTCATTTGTCACGAAAAATCAGAAATAAGTGAAATAAGTACAAACATCAAACAGTAAAGACATGTAAAGACATATATGAATCATATCTATATATTTGTATATATATATCATATATATATATATATATACAAATATGTATTATATATATATTTCAATGATTGTCAACGATTTTTTCATAAATCAAAGAAAAAACGCAACCACCTTTTCTCGGCCACTCCTCTGAGTCAAAGGTGAGGCCATGAAGGCAACGCAGTGAAGCTTCTAACAGCCGTGGAGCCTACCCAAAGCTTTCCAAAGCCATCGAAAAACATCGAAAACCTCAAACGCATCGTTTTTTATATACCGTAGCTACATCGTTTTTTATACATGTAGATACCAGATATTACGAGATGTTATAAACATCAAATACCGCGACTGAAATGACTGCAGTAGCTGATGCTTGAGAGATGATGAGAGATTCGTGAAGCATCTGATGGATTCTGAAGCGGTGACGCCATAAAACCATCACAACCACAGTTGCACCGCATCACAGCACCTGGCACGGCACTTCGGCACAACGTGCGAGCACATCTACGCCTGGCCAAGCGCAGGGGAAAAAAATTGTGGTCGCTTCCAAGCTTCCAAACTTACGAATTCTGCACGTTTTCTTCTTGAACTTTCTTGTAGGGATTCTTCTTACCTTCAGTTGAATGATTTTCTTCTGTTTTTCAGTATTGCTTGTCTGTTTGTTCCTGTCTTTTTTATCGCCACCCCAACACCATCACCCTCATCTAAAAGCCACTTCTGTCTGCATCATCATTGACTTCGTACCTCCGGCCACACAAAGTTCCCTGGGCACAGTTCTGGACAGCCTCGGGGCACAGAAGGATTTCTGGTGGGTTGTCTGGGGGTCTTGTCATCTGTAGCAAGCCTAATGCATTCAGCCCCACTCAAAACGGTCTTTTGGGGATGTGCATTCAGTGCCTCAACTTGTCTAGACTTGTTGCAAGGCAAAATCTTCCGACACTTGTAGATCGCCCGCCGTAAGGGCGTTGGAATTTCCCACCTCCTATCCTACACCAAGTCAGAGTTGACATAGAAAATTGAAAATTGACTGATGAAAATTGGATTTGTTTCAAGTTGCATTTCAAGATGTCAAAAGCACTAAGAGCACGAAAATCTTGGACCTGAGGCAATGGCTTTTCCAGAACTCTGAGCGCCGCCAAGGCCGTACCACTGCCATGTCGCCTAGCTTCCAAAGAGCGACCCTTCATAATCTGAAGATGTACATTGTGCATTTGTTCACTTGCTGCAGAATGCTGCAGATCCTATTGATTCAGTTGGTACTGCAATTCAGAGTTCATCAATTCCAACAACAAGCTTCTCCTTCACTATTTTGTCCCAGTCGTCTCAGAAGGAATCACTTTAATGGAACATAAGACGCAATTCAAGACGCTCCCTTCCCAAATTTGTGGCGACTTCTTTTGGAGAACACGTAGTTTGAAAATTCGCATGCGGCACATGTTCGTTTAGTTATATCCAATTTGCTATCAATCTTCGTATATCTTGTATCTTCTTTTATTGGAAAAAAATGTCTTGTTTGAGGCATTGCCTTCCGTGTCTCGCACCCAGGCCTCAAGACCGCCAGCAATGCTTCAACACCCTGTACCAGACATGAGATGACGCGCTGACATGACACAATGAAGACATCTACGAAGTCATGGAAGTCCAATGAGTCCAATGAATTGCGAAAGAAACTTTGCTCTGAAGAGCATGTCTTTTTCTTGAGTTGAGATATCCGGACATCCATTTGATACTTGGGAGAGTGGTGCACAGAAAAAGACATGACAAGAATACAAGATATATACAAGAACAAAGGACAACAAGAGATCACAACACCAGTGTTGCGCCTTGAGCTCAGCAAATTCGTAGTGTACCGGCAAACGCTCCTGTCACGTTTTAACATTTGCAAAAAGAGAATGGAGTACTCATTTCATAGGGTCGATTGAATTGATAGGCTGGAAAAGTTTCTCCCACCATTCCTCTTTTGAACAAAACCCCGATGGCTGGAGATGTCTACTTCCCTGGTCTCCTTGTCATACAGGAGAGCCAGGAGCCTGTCACAGCTCAGTTGGGTCTTTGGCATTCGAAGATGTGTACTAATCCATGCTTACCAAAAATACTGTCCGTCAATGGGACAGATTCGTTGCAGAATATCACCAAACAAGAAGAAACAGACGCGGCATATTTGCAAAGTTAGACTTGTTGTTGCGAGACAGGCACTGATTGGTTTGTAGAGGAATTGCCTAGCACAGTTGCAATGTCTTTGCGTCTAGTGTCTTTGGTTCTTCTGTTTGAAGGGAGACAAAGAGAATTTCACTCTTGATCCCATGAGGAACTTGCCAACGATGGAAGATCACGTCGTGGAAAAATCACAACACCTGCCACCAGCTGCCATTCCAACCAGGCGCACCCGTGGCAAATGCGTTGCACATGCTCTGGATTGCCAGCATTGATTGCTAAGGCCGACAGAGCACTACCTGACAGACTAGTGTTATAAAGGCTGTTGAGTTGACTTGAAAAACTTGGTTCTCTGAGCTCTTGGTTGATTTTTCCCCCTCACTCAGAATCTTTGGTATGCCGTTTTATACGAACACATAGTAATAGCACATCTAATAGTAATGCATATCAGCCAAAGAAAAGATCAAAGCCACAGCGGTGCCACGAAAGGATCCCAAGCCTAATGTCGCTTCGCCTGGAGGTGTCCCTACGGGCACCGGGCCCTGCACAGCTGCCACAGCCACCTGCACCGCTGGTATTTCTGCTATTTGGACACATCATTTTAAGAATCACGTTTCTTGAACTCACAAATTTGTCGAAGACAAAATGATGAAATGAATTGAAATTATATATACTTAAAACTTAAAATGATCCGTAGTATGGCTTAGTATGGGTTGTGTTGTCGATCGAAAGCGTCTGACCTGTGGCAGGGCAGCAGTTGTCCGTCGCACGGGCATATCTGGGAGACCAGAACCCAGGTTCTTCCTGAGAGTCCAACTTTGTGACTGGCAGTTGACAGGGGCACAATGGTGCACATACAGTAATTAAGTAATCACTGTATGTAACGACACTTTTTGGCTAGAAAGCATCAGGACTTCACGGTATTTGCCCTCGGTTTCCCGTCTTTCTTCGAAGCTGGTCAGCCGCCCATTCTCTGTCCTGGCGATGTCAAACTCCCAAAATCGGATCACAAAATCAATTGAATCAAATTTTCTCCCAAAATCTGCCCAGCCGACCATCTCAGTATCATGGCTGTAATTCATGGTCGGGTCAGCACAAAGCACCCGCAAACTTTTGCACTGGGTGCGTTTCCCCCGGTGCGTGGTGAGACCTAGCGAAGTACCTACTTTGAGCCACATGGGAAAGCGCAAGCAACAAATGCTACAAATGTTCACTACAGCTGGAACCCATAAATGTGTTTCTGAACAAATCACTTTGGAGGCACTGAACTAGTGCTGAGTTTCCTTCCTCACCAAGCTTTCGTCAAGTTTCGGAGTGAGTGGGATATCACGTCTTGTTTTGGAAAGACTAGTGTGCATGTATATGCACAAGCCAACGATGAAACAATACAGTATGATACAGTACAATACAATATAATACAGTTTTGTACAATACAATAAGACAATACAATATGATGTAGTACAATATATATATATAGTAATATGATATCATAACTATAGTTCCTTAGCATAGAATACAATGTCGCATAATACAAATATAATATGATATAATATAATATGATGTATGATATCATTATATATGTCATTTAAATACATCAGTCATAATCATATGCAATAATATGTATTTTATAATATAGATATACCATGTCTATTTGAAGTATATTATTATTCAATGATATTCAATGTATACATTCTACATTTATATTACAAATGGTAGACGTTCAAAAATATTTGCTTGGGGTCTTCGTGCAGCTCAAGAACTTCAGCTCAAACCCGAGATTGTCTCCCCTGCCATGCACTCCACTCCAAATGAGATGATTTTCGATATTTTTCGTTGCCAACCTCAGATAGGTTGAAACTTGGCCAGTGAAACATCCCGGTCATTTGCCACCAAAAAGGTGAAGGATGGAAATTGCATGGAAAGTTCAAGAGTCAAGCTGCAACTTACAAGGAGAACATGCTGAGCCGATTTATCTTTGATGGATTTGAACTATTTGCACTCACAGCTTTTCGTTTCTAGAAACGCTATTCTCATGGACCACCCCATTTACTACGTCTGCCTGGCGCGGCCCGGACCTTCACAGACCACCTCAAAACTGCTGTGACATTGAAATGGTTTTCAAAACTGGTGCAATGACTTCATCATGGGCTCCTGCAAACCATCTTCACTTCTTCGAAGTATTTTACCTCTCACCGATCATCTCTCGAGTTCCCAGGCGTGAGGGTCCAGCGACGCATCAGCATGCGCATTGCCCTGATGAACGGCCTCCCACGACATCGGCATGCTTCGACACACTTCGTTGGCTATCATACTAGTTTGGGTAATCAAGCCAAGGCACAATGATAGCGTGCACTTTTTACTTGAGCCAAATAACGATTGAAGATCAAATGATCAACCTTTCAGGAAGGGTCTATACATGTGATTGATATGGGATAGCTTTGACTCCATATCTTTCAAGTCCCCCCTGACCATTAACTGCACAGGTTGTTCATTCTAACCGCTCATAGCTCTGAGTTGATTCCAGGCAAGGACGAGAGAAATTCGTTGAAAATCTCAGCATGCCTGGCAATTTCATGTACATTAGTGTACAAGCACTGAATTAAAGATGATGATGATGAATGACAACAAACAAGGAACAGGTAGCGATTACTACGGCTAAACATGAACCAAGTTGGTAAAATCCAAGGAAGTGACTACGCAAAATCCATGAATATAGAAAGTAAAGTTCAAAGCTGTACGAGGATGAAGCGCAGAGCAGCAAAATCCAAAGCAATGAATTGCATGTGGTGAATCCACAACTGATGACAGGACAGCATCCGGAGGTGATCAAATTCAAGATGATGTCACAAGCAAAGAACGACCTCAGCTCAAATCCAAAGCATTAGCCATCCAATGCTAAAGGCACACGACTACTTTATGTCCAGTCAGGTAGCCTTTGGAAAACGATGTTCAACATCATTAGTGCGGCGGACCACTTTTGAGCAGCGAGTCCTTTCGTCATGATGTCACCTTTCTGTTTATCTGTGCTGATATGCTTGACGGTGATATCACTGGAATTGGTGATGGCCTCAGAGGTGCTGGCCACGTTGATGCGATGGGTCTTGGTCAAAGACCTCAACTTTGGTGAATAGCCTTTGTGAAGTATAGCTATACACGCCGTGTTATCTTCGTGGATGACTAGGTTGATAGTTGGAATCAACTTTTGCCATACCTCCAACATCGGAATGGCTTCTTGGAACAAAGCAGATGACAGCGAAACGAATTCTGATTCGGTGGTACTACGAGATATCACCTTTTGTTTCTTGCTGCCCCATCCCAAAAGAGCAAACGAGTTCTCACCTTCGATTGCAAGCACAAATCCGGACGTGGACTTCATGTCCTTGACATCCCCACCAAAATCTGCATCACAGTAAAGCGACAAAGCAAGATCGGAAGGAATATCATTGATCTCAATGACATGAGCATAATCAGAAGTGGACTTCAAGTATCCTACAATACGTTGAATCCTCTTGTCGTCGTTCAACGACCAATAAGTCACGTGCTTAGCACACTGGACAACTCCGATCATGACATCTGGTCGGCCAATCCTGCACAACCACATCAATTTCATCACTAACCGGGCGGCAACGCCTGCGAGTTGACCACGAGTCTCATCATTGGATGCAACGAGTGAACACTCATCGCAATTTGGTGTGCGGAACGGCTTAGCCTGAACACCAGATAGCTCCTCATACAGCGACACGCATTGACAAGCAAAATCACTGCATTCGAGAGCAAGGGCACGAGATTCCTCAAACTTCACAAGCCTGTGATCTCGACCAAGGACACGACCGAACTCAGTTGGCGGGTCCAAGTTGATATTCTGTTTCAAAGTCTTCCAGAAACTGTCATGTTTTGATGCTTCTCCGGCTAATGTCAAATCATCGACATAAACACTAAGGATAAGCTTCATGGAATCAAACCAGAAAACAGAAGGGAGGTTCTGAAATTCTACTCCTCCTAATTGTTTCTGAAGAACAGCTGACAGATGGGACTGCCAGTGAGCAGATGATTCCGGGTGGCCGTAAAGGCTCTTATGCAACTGGGCACATGGTGATTTCAAATGCTTCTTGGACTTTGGAACAGGTTCAGGGGGAAGTAAAACAAATGTCCTGTGTTTTGTTTTTGCGCAATGGTTTCCGGGCATCATACTAAACGTGATCACTGTGTTTAGTCCAGATATCGACGAAGGACAGGAGCACTTGCAGAAAGATCCTGGAATATCGCCCCAAGTCCATCTTGGTCTTTCACTGCGTCCCCTCGGAACACAACTCTTGCTTTGATGCGCCACTCGTCAGAGCTCTTTTCGAAGCCCTTGATTGACACTATCGTCATAGGCGAAGCAAGATGAATGGTCTCACCTTTGAGTCTTGCACTTTCGACTACGGCATCTTTGGCGAGGATTTCATCTTCACGCCACGTGCCTTCTAACAAAAGGCCATCTCGCTCGGAGTCGATTGCTGCTTGAACTTCAGGTCTGCCTCTCCACTCTTCCCTACTCAAAAGGCGATGAACATAAGCTGGTGTTTGAAAACTTTTCAGTCCAGATTCAAGCATCAGCACTTCAAGTGGAATAGAAGGCCATGAAGGAACAAGCTTGACACGATGAGATTGAGATTGTTTTGCAATGCAAGGCATAGAAATCACATGTTGATTGGTGATGTGTGGAAATAACGATTCAATCACAATTCTGCAAAGAGGCTCGGGGTAAAATGCTGAAAGTCGAGTGTACTTTCCCTGCAAAGGAGCATGCTTCGAATGTGTGCACTTCAACGATCCAAGATTCTGGGCCAAACGAAAGGAAGATGTTAAAAATCTCCATGGCTTCTTTGCTGGTTGACCACCTTCTGCAGTAACTCCAACAGTGCACCCGTTGAAGGTGGCTGAATGAAGCTGCTTTTCAAGAATCCATGATTGAAGCACCGGCAACGACCAGCCCGAGCAAAATCGCGGCCACTCGAAACTGCAATCACCCCCGTTATTTAAGCAGATGTTTGCGATGCGAATGAATTGTTTGACCAAAGCTTCACTGGCTGCTTGATCCTCGCGAATGCGAGCTTTCAACCGTGGATGCTTTGACTTGTTGAGGTGCTGCCATTGACTCCAAGGCCTGCATTCAATTGAACAATGAATGGAACAACCTTTCAAAGCGTCAACTTGAGAAGCAAGCTGATCGATGCTTTGAGGATCTTCTAAGTCAATGTCTTCTTTACACAGACGAATGACCTTAATCCCATACTCCTGTCCAACCTTTCCAAGATTCGAGTCTTTGGCACAAGCAAATTCAAACAAGACATCTTTGCCGATCAACTTATGTTTACCTTTGCCATGTTTAGGGAACTTCACATCTGGGTTGGCGGCAGCGCCGAAGCAGCTAATCACACCCCCCTGATTGAAAGATTCCTGAAACATCTCTTGAACATATTCTTGAGGCAATACGGTTGCAGTATCACAAGCAACGCTCGCAGTAACTGAAATTCCTGAAGTAATCTCACCAAGAGGCTCTTCGTCTTCTTCAGATTCACCTGGAAGAGGACATTCAGGAACGTCTTCCTCGCTCGTCGGAACATAGTCAGAATCGGCACCTGATGGAATGATTTCATCCTGAAATTCTTCAAGCTCTTCAGGAACTTGAGGTGGTGCAGCGGACGATGCATGACCAAAAGCATCTTCAAAACGAGCAATACACTCATTGTTATGATTGGAAGAATCACCTTCACAACCACGACATCCGGGAGTGCTGCCAATCTCAAGAATGCGACGGTATGTAATATAGACTCTTCTTGATTTTGCTTGAATTTAATTCTGGCACATCGTCGATGAACGGAAGAGGTAACGAATCCAAGTCACCAAGTTCCTCAACACGTGCTTCAGAAAATTTTTTCAATGCTTTTTCGGCTAATTCAAACAATGGAAATACAACTTCATCCCTAACATAGAGTTCGCGATCTGGTACAAGCATGATGCTCAACTTGCCCTTCTTCAAGGCCTCGTAATCGACTACCTTGCAAGTCCCTTGGTACCTGAATTCAAACTCAAGCTTCCATCCAGCAAAAAGAGCTGGTGATGCGTTCGGGCTCAATTTGAACTTTTCCTGGTACTTCGTCCTGTAAAAGACGAGCTGTCCAAGGATGTAACTGGGACCTTTCCAATCTTTGTTGAACGCTGTTTGCCATTTGTCTTTACTCATTGCAAGGGCTGCGTATTCGCAAGTTACTTGCCACAAAGGATGGTGGCACGCGAACCCTGCCTGGAGATGCAAACTGCGGCAGATTTCCTGGTATGTGCGTATAGACCTTTCCAGGACGCTGTTACTGAGGCCAACGACGTGGAAGAGAAGAGTCACTAAGCCATCCAAGGTTTCTAATGGCTTTGAGAAGTTCTCTGGCACAGTCTGTCTTGCATATGGTTGTCGGATGATCATCTAACAACCTACCAGTGAAATGTCTCAATGCTTCTGCTGCATGTTCTGCACTCTTTGTGACTGTCGGATATGCTTGAAGAACTCCAGAAAAGGCATCACGAACGATGAACACAGCATATTCTTTGTCTTTGGTTGATGACTTGAAGACGATCACATGATCACATGCTATTTGCTCACCAAATTTTTCTGGTTCTTCAATGTCTTCTTCTGGATCTGCAATCCGATGCGCCCTAATCCGCTTAGAGTAAAGTCTGGCAAGATTGCAAATGTCACACAAGGGATTCTTGGGAAAGTGAGTCATGCAATGCTCAACACTCAATGCATCAAGTCTAGCGGCAGCTGCACGCTCAGGCAAACGAGGCATTGGATTCATTTCTATTTCAACTCTTTCACCCCCCTGATCCTCGATGATGTCAGCAAACTGCTCTTCAAGTGACGGCTCAACATCACCTTGACCTTCATCAGGAACAACAGGAAGTCCAGGAATGAAATTGAAGTTGGATCTAAAGAATGGAACATTTTCAGATACCCTTGACGAATAAATCTTGTTGCTTTCTTCACATGTAACAACACACTGAGAAGGATTTTTCACATAAAAGGGTAATTGACCAGGAAGCCAAACAAAACCAAAACCATTCTCTTGAACATCAACGCCAACAGATCTGACAAAAGGACAGCCATCCAAAATGAAATGATTGGAATTGCCAAAAATGTCATCTCGAAGTCCAATCGGTCTGATGAATTCCTAGTTCCACCACCAGTGTGAAGTCTCAAAGATTCTGCGGCGACACGGGTGTTGCGGTCAAAGTCCAAGCCGCTGGCACCCTGGTTGATCAAAGATTCACGAGAAATCAAGTGGCGACCTGCTCCGGTATGGGCTGCAAATTCAAATCCATTCGCCCCTCCAATGACACTTGCAGCAAGGATTGCGACAGCAGCAAGTGAAGGTTTGGCTTTGGGATCTGCCTTAGGCTTTGCTTTTGCTTTTCCATCCTTTGCATCCTTTTTCGGGTCAGAGTTCTTTGGAGCATCAGTCTTAACATGCAAGTACTGACAATTGGCACCATGAACACATCCACTAGGCATTTGGAAAAAGATGCAAGGTGTTTTGGCTTTCTCATCTGTAGTTAAAGGAGTCTTTCGTTTACCTTTGCCTTTCCCTTTGTCACCTTTGGCTTTTGGACTAGCCTTGGGATCTGCAGCTAAAGCTGGAGCTGACTTGTCTCCAACAGACGGAGCTGCTTTCGGGGGAATGGCTTTGGCAGGTGCCCCACCAATCTTAGGAGTAGGTTTCTGATCCCTAACTCTTGGTTTCAACGCGGTTTCAATGGACAAAGCGTTCTGGTCCTCACGCTCCTCAACCTAAAATTCTTGAAGATAATCCCAAAGATACTCAAAATCTCTCTTGTGGGAGTTGGCTGCGGACCGTTTGATGATGTCAATCACGCGTTCCAGTTTACGTACCTGTTTTAGGCGGTGGAATAGCCACTCACCCAACATCCTACGGCTTGGCCATCTTCTTCAATTATACTATTTAACACGTACATCACCCTACTGGAAAATTCACGCAGATTGGCAGTTGAATAACCTGACAACTCCACCTGAAAGATGCTTTGGGATGTGAGGAGTGATCCACGAGTGCGGTCAAGATCGAAGTGACGAGAAATCATTGACAAGATCACTCTACCCCTGGGAGCTTGACCCTCTCTGGTACACTTTTCGATGTAACCCTGAACACGAAATTGCAACTCTGGAACCCCTTTCATAGCTTTCAACAATTGTGAGGCTAACCACCTGTCTAATCTGGGAACAAACTCAGAGGAATCAGCGCAATCCTCACCAATCTTGAATGCCTTACTGATCCAACTAGAAGGTAATCTACACCACTAATATCCTAGTTTGCCATGATCAAATTTAGAGAATTCTTCCAGGCACGAAAATCACTGGCACTGTTGGGAAGGATATCCAACCTACAATGTTGCAAAGCACGGGAATCCACAATGTCCTTTTCTTTTGTGGGGTTTGCAGTAACAAGTTCTTCTGAATCATGGGACCTTTCTTCAAATTCATCCCATTCCCCATCATCATCACCGTCCCCATCTCCATCCCCAGGATCACCCTTGTCTGGAAAACCGGTCAGCAATGGCTCTCTAGGTTTCAAAGGCAATGAAGGTGGTCGCTTACTTGGTGAAGCTGATGAAGAAGAATTTCTTTGTTCCGTATAATTTTGGCTTTTGGATTGATACTCAAAATGATCCAACCTGGTTGACAAATGCTGAATAGCTTCCAAGATTCTAGATTGACCCTGGTCTTCCTGTTGTCCAACCACTTGCGGGTCAGGAGCCTTCACGATGGCAGTTGTTGCTGCGGAGGTGTGGCGCAAAGCAGCCAAACGTTCCTCCAGTTGGCGAATGGTTTCACGATGATTGGCATCGACGACTCTTGCTTGGGACAACTCATTCTCTAAGCGATTGGTTTGGAATTGGTGGTCTCTAGTCATTCTCTCTAAATTGCTCTTCAATTGTTCAACCATGGATTGAAGCTGTGAAGTCTCATTGGTCAACTGGCTAATCCTCATATCCCTAGCACCAATTTCTTGCATCATACAATCATGGGCTTGGGTCATTTGAGCATTATGATTATCAATCAACCCTTGAATCTGAGATCTTAGCTGAGAAATTACCGAACTTGCTTCCTCGTACACTTGATTGGCGGTAGATTCTGCAAAGTTGATTCTTTCCCATTGACCCTGAAGTGCCGCAAAAACTTCATTGGGGTTAAGTCCAACAACCAGTTGATTCAGGACCTTGACATCAGTAGTTCTTTCAACCTCTCTTTGTGGGGGAATCCCTGCACATGCCGATTGGGATGGTCTCTTCTTCAACATCAAAATCCATTGCACTCAGCGGTGGAGGCGGCATGAGAGACTTAGCTTTTGGAATCCTTTTCACTGCCCCAACCAAAGATTGATTGAACTTCCGATTGGATCTCTTCCGGGGAGTTGAGTTATGGCTAGAATGACCTGATGATGCACTTCTAGACCTAACAGCAACTGCTCCACCGAGAACGGATTGACTACTCTCTGAAATGTTCAAACTGGATGAGGTAGGATCTGACGCCATAACTGATTTTTGCAAGAACCGCACGAAATCTGAATTCACTGAAGCCCACTATAGTCAAGCAAAATGCTGATGGGAGACAGAATATGCAAATGAAATCCCCTTTAGTCAAAGCAAAATGCCGAGGGAAATCAAGAAAGCTGATGGTGTAATTCGACGGTTCTGCAACAGAAAAGGGTGAAAAAGGCGAAAGACAAAACAACTGATGTTTGGTGAAGATGTGTGGTTTTGATTGAGCTGGAGATTCACACAAAGAACAACCGTCTGATCACACTCGTGGCGCAAAGCAGCCAGTCAAGTAGATTTGATTCCAACTACTCAAACAAAAACACGCACAACACAAATGAATGATGAATGAAAAATGAGTTAATGACCTTGAAATGATCTCACACTGCTGAACTGCTCACCGGCCTTCAGTCAAAAATCCACGGACTTCGTCCCAGTGATCTAAAAAGTTCCACGCAGAAGGCCAATCTGACACCCTTGGTTTCCGAGGGACCTTGATGTGACAAAATCGAATGTCAACAAACCGGTCCCTGTGAGCCAACCACTCCTGCGAAATCTCGTAATTATCGTCAAGGAGAAGTACCTTTGAGCTGTAAGGTGTCAATGCGGCCAACGTGAAGAGTTTCCCGGCACGTCCGATCCGTTCAGCAGTTACGATAGCCAAGTCGACCGGCAAATCGTTCACTTGAATTGCCCACAAAAGATTGTTGAGATTGTATTCACTTTGATGGATGTGACTGCACAACCAACAAATCTCCGGGCTGTTTGATAGCCGCCACTTGCCGATAAAATTGAAGTACACGATCAGGCAAACGATATTCTTCTGAAATCCTCGCTGCTGACCTCTCCCCAAATCTGCAAGTATCGGTGACTTGATGCCAGTCCACCGCAACTACCCGTTCAGTTCCGGACCTGATCGGAAATGAATTGATACGGGTCTTCCAATGTTCCTGGCCCACCGCAAACAACTGAACCGATTCAGCCACTTGAACACTTCTACGAACAGGTTCTGATGGCACAGATGAAGACGGACGAATCACCGAAGGTGGCCGAATCACTGCACGAGAAGGCTTTGGCTTGGGATAACCTTTTGGAGTAGGCCAAGAGTCTAACGGGCTCCGACAACGACGGACGAGATGAAGATGCTGCAGATGATTCTTCGACCACCTCGACAATCTCCTCGACCTCAACCTCCGACGCCGAATCAAGGACAAACCTCGCAACTCCTTCTTGCTGCACTCATCCGATGCCTGTGCGTTGTGTCAACGCAGAACTGATTTTCAGATGAATGTGAAGTAGAGGGTGCAGAAGGAATACACTTAGTCCTCTTCAAATTGTTGCATCTATCCTTCCATTTCCACTCCCTGCCACATTGAGAACACTTGATGATTCCCAAATTGGGACCATCCTGCTTCCCTAGTTTTCGGTTCCAACTTAATACATGTCCTCCAGCATTATATTTAGTTATCAACTCTTCGAATGCTAGGTCCAGCCTATGTTCACTGGTCATAAGTCCTGGCTGTGACATTCGGCAGGAATCTTATGTTCGAAGAGGCACTTAGATTTAGTGATTTTGAGGCGAATATGTTTTAAGTTGGAAACATGTTTACCGCATTTGCGGCACCACATTCCTCCATTGTCTTTCAGAGCGAGTGCATGACCATTAGAATTACGAAGGATATTGTCATCAGGTGATGCCTCAGGTGGTTTACTTGGAGGATCCTTGTTTAAGTCTTCTGAGTAGAAACGTCGAATATGTTGTTGCCAGATTTGTATAAGCACTTGCTGCAATAGAAGAACTTCATCATCTGTCAGTGGGCTATTCTGTAAAATGATTGCAGCATACCGCGTAATATCTGGGAGTTGATGCTTACGCTTTTTGAGCATTTTGATGAGGGGATCACGAATATGCTTATAGTAGAGACAAGACCATGAAACATGTTCGACGGTCTCAGCTTCTTCAAGGCCACATTGACAGTTTTCGATGTTATGTTGTCTGCGATGCCTTTTATCTCGTTCTTGGGTCATCATGCCTCCAGCAATGAGACGACGCAACAAAGCGAGCTGCATATAAGAGTCTTCTGTATCGATGATAGCATCGACAGATCCATTTGCAATGGATTCAAGTTTTGTATGATAGAGGAGAGTTCGTCGTCGATCGATTTGAGTGATATTGGAATATAATGTTGTGGCCGATCATGCTCGAGTTGTGAAAACATATGCTGTCGCCATGCTTCACGCATATCATGCTTCCATTTATCTACGTTAGTGATGTTGTTGTCCAAAGGTTGTTGTACTTGAGACTTGACCGGAGAGTGCAGTAGATCAGCAAGTCTCGCAGCAGGTCCTATGGTACTTGATCGTGGTCGTGTCAAAATTTGCTTTATTTTGACTAAAACTGAAGGATCGGATTTGAAGAACCGCTGCAAAGATTGAAGGCCATAAAATCAAAGCGAAATGTGGGTCGAGATGTACAGGCGCAAGCACTGAGAGTGTCACCAAGGGTGACATAGAGTAAAAATCTGCTTGCCAAAGACAACACATGATGCTAGTACGCAACTTCTTGAGGAGACTGAGGTCTTTGCACATTTGATGGGCTCCTTGCCCAAAAGTGGCCTGACTTTGAGTACTCAATAGGGTTCGAGTCTTGTCCTTCCAACTGATAGGAAGTCTGCGAATCTTAATGATAGTATCACCCCACTTCCTGAAACGACTTTGCTCGAGCTCGGTAAAGGAATCACACGGGTGATCCGTCACTATAGATACCCCAACCATGCGAATATCATTTTGATGCTCGAAAGAAGGCTCAATTGCACCTTGCAAAGAATGATGCCCAAAAGTAAAGGTCTTCTTTTTATTGATTTCACCAATGCCACACGTTTCATACTTTTGGACGATAGCATGAAAATCCTTAAGTTTATTCACAAGTCGAGAAGGTGTCTTGGCGGCACAATCCGCACTAACATCATCAGCATAGGCACGGCTGATTGGAGATTCATTCAATTGGGGTGTGGGGAGATTATAAGCTTCTTCCAGGATACAACATATTAAGCTGTTGAGCCCGATTAAACTTAAAGAACATCCTTGGATTATGCCATTAGAAACTTTCCACCATTGCGAAAAGGATCCGTGGAGACGATAGGTACGAGTTAGCTGCTGATAAACGCCTGTGAGTGATTGGAGGAGTTGAGGAGGCGCACCTCTCTTTTGCAAGCTAGTTATCATGATTCTATAGGGAATAAGGTCAAAGGCCTTCTTAAAATCATACGATAAACCGCCGCATATCATGTCAAGCGCTGAGTGTTCTTCCATTGAAGTGCAAGTTCCAGTCCAAGCTGTTCGGCATTACGACCTGGGACGCCTCCAAAAGCTTTGTTGTGAATCCAAGACAAATGCCACGGTGTGCAATCTTGGAACCTTGTTCGACTCCAGAGCCTATAAACATGCGACACGACACTAATGGGACGCATGTCGGTTGGCGACGGTGCACTGGGTGCACCAGGTTTTAGCAACATGGAGGTGAATCCGGCAACCAGAGACTGAGGCCAACAGCCCGTAGCCTCTATGTGATTTAAAATTTTTGCCAGAAAGCGAAAAACATCAGGGAACCACTTGTCCAAACTAGACAATTGTTCATATGTCCAACCATCTAGTCCTGATGATGAGGGCTTAACTTCATGTAGAGTCGTTCTCAATCGTTCACCAGTGAGTGGTGTGAGGTGGCAAGGCGATGATTTCATAGATGGTTCGAAAAAAATCAAAGAACTGTCTTGGATCTGGTTCGCCTTGAGCATACTTATTGAAAATGGGAGACCACGCTTCATGGATGAGATCGAACATGTCATCTTTATTAGCTGTATACGACCCATCACGTTGTTGCATGACGCCACTATTGCAAGTTTCGTTCTTCTTAAGCCACTTATGAGCTTCTTTCTTGGAACTTTGCATGCGCGACTTCCAAGCATTGATTCGTGCATAAGTGCTATCTTGTTGAATAGAAACAATAATGCGAGCTACAACAGGTTGTAGTTGTTCTAAAACATCATGGGTCAGAGTGCTATGTACAGTTGTGCGAACGTGTTGCGCATCCGAAGAATTATGCTTGGTGAGGAAAACTTGCTTGAATAAATTAGACCAAGTCTGTTGGGCGAGCGTACCAAAAGTGTGAAACTTTTGCAGCTGTTGTATTTGTCTCAAAATTTTGGACCAACGCGCCATTTCTAGAGTAGCTGCCGACTCATTTACCATTTTGGGAAAAGTGCGGTGTCTTTGGAAAGGAATGGCCCCGAGATTTCGAAAATCGGATTTGGCTGGTCTTTTACCTTGTACTGGTATAACCCTGAGGAGTCTTGCACATGATTGGCACCAATATGTCCAAGCAGTATCAATTTGATTAGACGCAAGAGCTGCTTCAACTTCTGGCATGTCACATGTAGGTTGATAATATGAAGGGGGAGGCAAATCGAAACCTTTCTTAAGTCCATTATGTTTGATTCTATGTTCATGCTGAGAGGGGATAGGGACATCCATGCTGATAGAAACGTAATTGTGACCTTTGGCAGATACTCCTGGTAAAACTGCATAAGAAAGTGGCCGAACAAGTGCATTTGCTTGAGCATTGGCTAGAAAGAGATCAATGCATGACCCTTTTTTACCTTTCAAACATGTTGGTGTCTTATTATCACGTGCGAGATTGAGCCAATCACTGAAATGAACGAGTTCCTGCAAAAAAGTCAACTTCGCAAATTTCTTGGTTGAAATCGCCTCCAAGTACAACTGGCACAGCACCAAGTCCAACGGCAAACTCGACAATAGCTCTGATGGCATCGAGGTTCTCTTTGGCTTTGGATGATTCCCATCGTGCACCTGAAAAACCATAGAAAGCAAGAAAAACAATGCTCGTCTTGCCTTTTGCGTAAAAAGACTGCAAACCAACTAAACGACCATCATGCTGGAGTTGCTTCAAAAAGGGGGTCGGAAAAACTATTTCACGAAAATGCCACCATGACTTTTTACGTGCAATAATAGCAGTGCCAGCTCGTGTCGTATGTCCAGACCATGAGAAATGCAAATGCAGGTTAGCATGTTCGAAAACTTTTTGCACTTCTGGTGTGGCGTGCGTTTCTGTCAAGATGAGAAGGTCGAATTCTTGACCGAGCACCAAAGGTACACGACCAGTGGTTTGCAAACCATTGATATTGAGCTGCTTGATAATGAGGGTATTACCATGTGCTGAATGCATCAACTTATTGAAAACCTTATTTGAAATGAACCATTGATTAACGTAAGAATGGCCAATAGGTGTCGAGTCAAAATAAGGCTTCTTGCTCTGTACAGAAATACAAAATGTACAATTGTGACACATGCGAGAATCAGGTGTTAGAGATGTGCATCATTCAAATCAGGCTTGTCATCAGGTTTAACTTTCTTCTTATCAGGCGTAGATCCGGTCTGATGCTGTGAAATTCTCTTGTCTTTGGAATCAACAATCATGCTCGGCTGAGACGGAGAGGCTGCCTTGGCTCTAGCCTCAGCAGGAAAAACTTGGTCAAGGAATGACTTCTTGCGCTCTTTCTGAGATTGGAGTACCGGAGCAACTTGAACTCGAGAGGACATGCTGTTGGACTTCGCAAGATTTTTGGCTGCCGTGTTGGTAGCCTTGAATTTGATTTGCCGCTTGGTGCCCTCATGGACGTACCACATAGGGGCACAGTTGCCACAATTTGCCGAAAGAAAGACCATCTGATCTTCTTTGAGGTATAATACCTCCACGTCCTGCCACTGTTGAGCGACGAGGAAAGCCAAGGCCCCATGTTGGCCTATGGAAGCATGAACTCCTGAGACTTTCCAACTGCCCAACCGTGCATTGTTGTCAAGCTTCTTCTCTTTGCAAAACTTGTCGATGTGATCCAAGCTGGTAAAACGAAGAGCAAATCTGGGAAACAAAGAACTTCCTTTTTCCACCATGCCTAGGACTAGTTGGTGTTTGCTGAGTTCCACTGCAGTGTCAAAGTCGACATTTTCATCGAGCCACAACAGTTCAAGTTCAGCAAGAGGATGTTTGGTGTCTTTTCTGATCTTGTAGAATACTCCTTTAGGCCCTGAGGCCCGAAGTAACTGTTCGACAAAGTCTCCATGCAGCAAAAAGCTGACAGATTGGTCTTGTCTGCTCAAAATATCATCCACTGCACTGGACGACACATGCGATGAAATTTCGTCAATGACGACTGATGCAGGTATGGGCCCCGGGGGCCAATGGTGACGTAACGAAAACTTGGCCACCATGGAGACCATAGTAGTATACATGCTGACAAGAGCACCTTGCATCAACATTTGAACTGAATCTCCACTGCCTAGTTGCACCAGAAAACGATGCACCCTAGCTTCAGTGCGAATACCTCCATCGCCCATCACTGAAATCTGGCAGTACACCCGCGTCCGCGGATATCCTCTCATGCTCAGACTATCTGGGTCTTGAGAAATTACCATAGCTGTAGCATTTCCAGTCCATCCTACACGTCTTAAGACTGCAGGTATTTCACCACGAGGCACTAGAGAGACTCCACCTGATGAATCGAGCTCTTGATGTGTTCGACAAGGAACACTCCATTCACTTTGAACAAGCTCGCTTTGAGAGCGTAACAGTGCTGCTGGGGGCAGAGCCTGGCGAATCTGAGTGACGATATCATCTTCAGTCAAACCCTCAACTGGAGCTGCAACAACAACAGGTTGTGGAGAAGCTTTGCCTTTTCCTTTTGAAGAGAGAGCATTTCTCCCTTTGCCGGTTTTTCCACCCTTTCCATTACCATTGATGGAGTGTTGAAGCTTGTTTCTTTGTTTGGGGCTCATTGCCCAAGCCATGCCACCGAAAAATAA